>JAVTVY010014702.1:0-65751 GCA_036873755.1 Hanleya hanleyi | reverse complement strand
ACAAAGATTCAAGATGGCGGACCGATCGACGAGATCGCGAGTCAAACTTCGTACAACAACAACTTCAGCCTCTTCCAGTGTAGACTGTGGTGCCTGCAAGTCATCTAATAGCCAAGACGATGCAAATTTTGGTACTGTCTAAAATGCACAGGTCTGTCGGATGAGCTGTATAAATTGCTGAATGATCAAAAAGAACTGTTGGAGTCATTTATGTGGTTCTGTAGCGGCTGTAAACGTGCAATGCCTGGTGTAAAAAACACACTCGCAGCTACCACCAGGATGGAGGAAAAACAGAAAATAACGGAAAAGGATGTTGGTGTACTTCAACAGCAGGTGAGATCAATCAATGAAAGAATAGTTGGAATGGGAGAGAACTTTACGGAGGGACCAATGCTAGAAAAACTGGTCAGAGAAGCTGTAGCGGAAAGTAAACAACAAAAGAACTTAAAAAGAATAATCTTATAGTTCAAAGGCTGAGGGAAGGTGAGGGAAATGACTCCCTGGAATCTAAGCATAACGACATGTTAGCACTAGTCAATGTTTTCCATGAGTTTTCGGGCGAAGAAAAGGACAAAATTAAGAGCGAAATAACTTCGGTGGAACGAATTGGTGAGAAGGATGAGAATAGGCCACGTTTATTAAAGGTCTGTTTTACCAATTCTGCTTTTAGGAGGAAGATTCTAACAAATGCGAAAACATTGAAAGACAGCCCGAATCAGGACATGCGGAAAATTTACGTTGTTCCAGACCAGACACAGAAAGAGAGAGAGAGCCTTCCATCTACGGCAAGAGATGAGGGTCCGGAGAGCAGCTGGAGAAAGTGTAATGATCCGGAAGAACCGCGTTGTTCCGGTGTCCGCACCGAGCTTTCCCAGCCGTTAATTGTAAATACAAATAATAGTTCCAGTTATGTACATAGTGTAAATGAGTTGCCGTTTGCGGGCGCTGTTCCTGATACACTTTCTCATCTAAAAATTTTATATACCAACACAGATAGCATGCTGAATGAAAAGGACGAGATGGTGGCCAGGATCTTATCATGTGATCTGGTTTTTAAGATTATCAAGAACTTTGACATTGTAGAACCCAACTTTTTATGCATGCAGATCCATAAGCGCACGCGGAGTCACAGTCTTTCGCTGTACAAGAAGAGATATCGACTCAACTTAAGTGGCAACTCGTTTGCATTGAGGGTGACTAACAATTGGAACGCTCTACCTGAGGAAGTAGTCAGTGCCAAAAATGTGAATACCTTCAAAAATAGATTAGATCAGCACTGAGGTAGGAAAGGGATACATTGGTATAAAGCAGGATGGTGACACCGGAGAGGATATAGTACCAGTAGTCGAATGTTTGGAGGAGCGTATAAGTCTAGGACTTCAGCTCAAACAACAGGTATCCAGGTAGGTATCCAGGTAACTTCGCATTTTCGCCTTTTGGATTCAATGTTCTAATGTCAAACCCACGATGGCCCTTCTCGGCCATCCTAAGTACGATATATCGAAGTGTAAGGTCGTTTGCTATGAAACCGATCTACTGTCCGATACAAGATGTGTTCCCAACCCCTCTATATCTCGACTTGTCTCCGACGTCCATATGACGCTAGCGACGCAGAAACGACACATGCCTTCTCTGATTGGTTAGTAGCGCTACGCCTTTGTGACGTCACAGGGCAACGTTACGCCAGTGTTTGCCGGGCGGTCATTTACTAACCAGAACCATGTGTGCTGCTGCTTTTCAAAATCATCGAGCACAGCACTCTATATCGTCGTGTATCTTCACTGGGGATAAACAATCGGTTCATACATAACCATGACATAACCAAACAATGGTGATCCCTGAAGTGCACTACTGGTTGGCGAATATGCTCGGCCTTCGTTCACCACCACCATGTCTCAGAGCCCGGACAGATCTAGTTTAAACTGGGTAAGTTGTCTTTTACTCGTGGCAATATCTTCGTTTCTTCGGTATGAATTGATGCTGTCAATCAGTTACGTTCAGCTGAAATTTAATAATTATATTTTCACACAATATATTAGCAACTTTGATCATTTGAAAGATCCAAGAATGGTCGTGGCTGAGGTGTCATAACTATGTCACAAGAGAAAATGGCTAAAAAGTAACAAAATAATTCCATTTCTTGGAGTTGTCTCGAGGCTGATATTTCAGTACACTCCAAGATCATTACGATTTTACAGTTTTCGGATTAAACAAAAATGGTTTATTACGGCACCGTCACAAACAGTTGTGTCCTTTTCGTACGTAAACATATCCTTTGAATTGAGCAGTCAACTATTTGAAAACTGGAACATATTCGTTGATGCGTGGATATACGCATTCAGGACTTCTGTATGATGAGAAGAAATTCCCCCCCATACGCCCCACGAATCGGCGTTTTTCGCCACTTACTTTTGATACAGTCAGCTTAAGTCGCACACATAAGGCAATGACCATTTCTATGTGGAACTTCCGGGCGGAAATTTACGGAGGGCGCCGATTTATTCTCGGAGAGTCCAATAAAGCGCCAGATGTGGTAAACCGGAATACCGCAGACCCGCAAATGGCAAAACCTGGCTAATTTTCGTCAAAATTGAAAAACGGAAGGAATTCGTTTGTAATATTGTTGATTCAAAATTGACATGTGATATAGTTCTGGTGAAGTCATTACAGCATAAATCTGAATATCCCCGAAAAATGGAGAATGCTATATTATTTCATCATTGTTATTTTCATTTTAGCATGGTTTGGTGTTGGATCAGTTGCCGGACTTTTGTGAGAGGTCGAACAGATTTTCGCTGATGTCGTTCATTAAGAAAGCCAAGATGGCGGAGCTCCACCTCGCCCATAAGAAGGGTAACCCTGGTGACCCGGATCGCATTACTGTCGCACCCAATGTCCAAGTGACTGAGCTTCAACCCGCTGAAGGGAACAAGGATTGTCCAGGCGATCCACTTTTGCAGGACCCGGACAAGGGGGCAGCACTTACCGAATGTGTTGTAGCTGATTCAACTATTCAAAGTTCCCCCAAAGTGAAAGAAGGGTATACGTGCGATACTCGTGCTGGGATATCTAGAGACGTGTTTCTGGCTTCCATGGAAAGCGACCACTCCACCGTGGATGAACCGTCGATGGAGATGGAAGTTATAATCCCAGACAAAGGAGACTGCGAGCATGGTCACATAGATAGTCCCGGGTATGGAACTGTTACATCACAAGAGCATTCAACAGTTCAACGACCACAAATTGACACATTAGTGGGGACCGGAAAACCCTCAAAAGCAACACGTAGACGCCATGCGTCCACAGCGGAAAGACTAAGCAAATCAGCGTTTGGTCATAGAAAACATTCGCGCGAGAACGCGATTGGAGCGGAAATTGTAACATTCGCCAATCAGAGGCCAGGAAATTTGTCACGTGTTATAACAACAAGGTCAGAGACGCAGACGCCAAGTGTCACACAGAAGGAAGATGAAACACTGGCACCATGTGTATTAATAACTGATAGATTAGACTCCAAGACGGAGACAAGCGGCATACCGGACTCGCAAGGGAAAACACATGAAATAACGGAAACTACAACCAACGTTAAAACACCCACGCCATCTGGAGAAAACACACCAAAACAACACGCATATAAGACAGTTAAGAAGACATCGCCATGTGTAACACGAGACATTGAGACATACATGTCGCAAATAGCAACAAAAGAAATTGAGACACAATGTCAGTTATATCATGATAATGCCGCTGTCCAAACGTTAGCGACTCCATCATTGTCTGTTTGGAACCAATGTAAAACAGAAATACTGACGGATAAAGACACGCAGACGTCTTCGATTTGCGCGATACTGTCCGTAAACAGAGAGTATCAACCAGAATTAGTGGAAACCTCGGTACAGGTGTCGAGTACACCACCGCCTAACGAGCCAGAGGGTATGTGGGGTCGAGATGCTGACGCAGACGCCACTCTAGATTCAAGAGCAGACGACACTGGAAGCGCGTGCTCAGATCGTACACCCGAGGAGTGGTTTATCCCGTTAACAGGTGAAGAACCACGAAGCGATGATGCCTTTTTCGTTGGAAGTTCGGAAGCACACGATAGGAATAACAAAGCCAACGAGCAATCCAGTCCAACAGGATGGTGGTGGTTTATACCTTTAGATTCGCAATCAACACACACCTCGAATACTCAGCTATGTTCCGTGCCCTCGGAGACGGCACGAGTCGGATCGGAGACCAGGATCAGTCATGTTTCTGATGCACAAGAAATATCCCATGCTTCTGATGCACATGAAATATGTCCCGATATTGGAAAAAGTTCCCAAAACTCAATAATATCTTATGAAACAACATCGTTAATGAAGACAAGTATGAGAGTGAGCCACATGATGAGCAACATGCCACATGTCGGAACAAGAACTCAAGAGACGCAATGCGAAATAAGTCAATCTTACGTCAGCCATCAGTGTGTTCTGTCCCCTTGCCTCAATTCAAGAGGAACACAATGCCAGCTTGAAAACTCGTACCCGGACAACAAAGCCTCTTCCATCTCGTCCACAGCACCCATACAGACACAGTGTAGAAAAGTGGAATCCATGATCACTCCACATGTGTCACCCATAGCATCGTCCGAATTAGTGGACACACAGGGCTGGGAAAATGCCAAAATGCCCACCGAATCTTGCAAATCAGATGACAACCCCGCATCCGCAACGTGGTATATATCGTTCACATCGCCAAGATGGCGTCCAAGAAAAATGGATAAAGAGCAGGATTTGAAGTCCCCATCTAAGAAATGGTCACAGTCAAGTCGGTCAAAGACTAGCCACGTCTTTGAACGTTCTCAAGCACAAACCATATTGACCACGCTGACCGATGATAATTCTCGCGATCCCCAGTCGGTGATAAAAACCGTGACCGATCTGGTTAAGCTCTACGTCTCCATGTCCGATAGTTCTGTGACGACTGCCAAGGACGTTCATGGGACCGATGTAGTACGGGACGAAGTCGTCTGCTTCCTATCAAAAATGAGACAAGAATTTGACCGTAGTATCGATTTATCTGGTTTTACAGCTCCTCGAGATGACATGAGCCCCAATGCCCGTGGCACCCCGCCAAACAGTATGGTTTGCGGAATACAGCCGCGTCATTTGGGTAATGGCTCCGATTTTACCATTTTACTCGAAGACACAGGAGCCAGTGAGCAAATTCTTAAGCAAAATTCCGAATTCGAAACAGAGCAGAGCATCCATAGTAATTCCAATGATAATCTTACAGACACAAAATTTGATGTCCTTGATCCAGAAAGTCAACGCAGAATCAGTGATCCTGAAATAGTCGATCTTCGCTGCGCTAGAAGCGAAAAATGTGTTCGCTTAGACAAGGACTTGGACAGGTCAATATTTCCTGATCCCGGAGATTCGGGTGCAAATGAGCAAATTCTTCAACAAATTTCTGAATTCCATGTAGAGAAGAACAGTCATTCTATTTCCATTGCCAATCTTACAGACGCAACATTTGACATAGATCCAGAATGTCAACGCAGAGTCAGTGATCCTGACATAATGGATGTTCGCTGCTCTAGAAGCGAACCACTGGTGCGTTTGGACATGTCAGCTTTTCCTGTTCCCGAAGACGCGAGAGATTATGAGCAAATGTCTGAATTCGAAGTATTGCAGAACAGCCAGTCAAGTTCCAATGGCAATCTTACAGAAGCAACATTTGACATAGATCCAGAATGTCAATGCGGGCTCAATGATCCTAATCTTGTCAATGTACGATCCACTATAAGCGATCCATTTCTTCGAGTTAGTTCAGCAACAGACATATGCACACCATTAACTAAGCGACGCCGCAGCCTATCGGATTGTATAAACCACACATGCGACACATGCCAGTCAATGATAATCCGTCAACTAAGCAGACTTATGGGTCCTTTGAAGAGCGATATCGACGTATCGTCTGCTCCAGTCATTTGTGCTCGAGGCGCTAGCGCCACCTGGTCGGCACCAATGGTACCAAAAGAGAGCTGGCCACAAATCGATATCAAGAGAGAAGCCAGCGTGCCTTGCTACGAGGATGAAAATGGTTGGACAATTCCCGATGTTAGTGTTCCCGTTATCGACAAGGAATGCATTACCTGGAATATCGCGAGAAACAGGTCGATTCCAATCGTAATCGGAAAAGGCACATTTGGTGACGTCAAGCTTGCCGCGTATACGAATCCCGAAGGATGGTGCTCAGACGTTGCGATAAAGGTCTTCAATGGTACATCAGATATACTGGATATAGTCCGTGAAGCAAAATTTCTGCAATATCTACAAAATACGGACGTATTTCCAGAGTTTTACGGCTGTCTCAACATGGGTAGCGAAGAGGAACCAAAACTATGTTTGGTACAAGAGTTATTTGGCGATGGTAAAACCCTCCATCATCTTATAGACAAAGAAAACCGGAACCCGTATTTGAAGGGCAAAGGCTGGATGAGTATATGTATACAGCTTGCTAAAGGGTTAAGAAAAATTCACGCGAAGAACATTATCTTTAACGACCTTAAGGAAAACAACATCCTTGTGAACGCAGCATCAGTGATCGGGAGGCCTGTGATCAAGTTTATAGACGTTGGTATTTCTACATTCACCCACGGTGTCGTGTTGGACGACCCGGCCGAACAGCTCGAAGAGATGAAATACTTGGCCCCAGAAGTTAGGGGTCGTGCAGAATCAACCGCCCTCTCAGATATCTATAGTCTGGGGAAAATCTACGAAAGGATGGCGGCAATAGCGGGTATTCCTGGCCTCCATTGGGTCGCGATGGCGTGCTGCAAACCAGAGCCGAAAAGAAGAATGTCGTTGGATAGAGTTACTCGATACCTTGTCTCTATAGCAAGATGCCGGAAGCTCTTTGGAGTGCCAAAGTCTCTTGTAGGTCGTTGTTCAAATTAAGGTAGATTGTTCAAACAGAAGTTCAACCCATTACCATACTGTATTCGTGTCAAAGCTCTACCGAATGTAGTTCTTCAGATTCCAGGATTAGGTACGTGTACGAAACATCTGAGAAACATAGACTGATTCACCAACCTGTGAATGAGGTTCCTACTTCTTTGATCGTCCATGTAAACGTTGAAATATCATACATATCCGATTAAACTTATATCTTATATACGTCGGACATACATTTCCACTTTTTCTTTTCTTAACCATATACGTACAGAAAGTATAATTGGCTGTTGGGATTCGGAGCAGGCGTTTCACAGCAGGCGTCAGGTCCGACATTCACTATTCAGCCGTCGTCCAGTAAAGAATTTCCGCGTCAATAATCGAAAGACCTATTTCGTATGACAGCACCAATTCCAAATGTGTATGAAATAAAAATAAAAGCACAAGATGGGTTTCCTACTAGAGAGAAGCGGTCATCAGTTTCCAATGATGTCAGCAAGGCAAGATGATGATCTTTACATTTAATCCTAATTACCTACTATTATTCTTTATCCAAACGAATCTCCAAGTCGAGTATGTCTCTCCATCACGCTTTGATTGCGGCTGTTCATTTGAATGCCATAGAGCTGCAAAACACATGCTATTCAAACGGACCCTAGCCCCGGTTTAACCGAAATTGGACAAGTTACGAAACTTAGCGCCAGAGATCTTGCACGCTACGATCGTATTTATTCACAAACATTCTCTTATGAGACTTTCTTGCTAATTTCATGCTCCTTCTGCTGGTGTCCTATACGGAAGCATATAGATAGGACATGGGTGAAAATTATTTTTTCATCCACGACCCGGAGAACATTATCTCCGACCTGGAGAAAATTATATCCGACCCCGAGATACATCTCTGACCCGGAGAAAATTATCTCCAACCCCGAGATACATCTCCGACCCGGATATAATTGACCAATGAGAGTCGAGCTGCGGTAACGATTGCTGCAACACCATTGGTCAATTATTTCTGGGCCGGAGATGTATCTCTGGGTCGAAGATGTATCTCCGGGTCGGAGATAAGTTTCTCCGGGTCGGAGATGTATCTCTGGGTCGGAGATAATTTTCTCCGGGTCGGAGATGTATCTCGGGGTCGGAGATAATTATCTCCGGGTCGGAGATGTATCTCGGGGTCGGAGATAATTATCACCGGGTCGGAGATAATTTTCTCCGGGTCGGAGGTAATTAGACGAAAATATAATTTTCACCCATGTCCTAATTATGCTTCCGTAGTCCTCTCAATTCAAACACCATGTCCATCTACTTAGCAACAGGAACCGCAAAATCGGCCTCAAAGTCCCAGATAAATATTCCATGGTTACCAGATGCGGGTACTCCATAAACACCTCTAACAAAAGTCTCTTTCCACCATAACATCATCATCATTCTACAGGTTACAAGCGTCTGGTCCGTCATATTTTATTATTGAGCCGTCGTCTATTAAAGAATCTCCGCGTCCATACTCCAAAGATCTAATCAATATTCTAAAAAACAGCATTAGCACCAAATTAAAAAAAAAAAAAACAAAAAAAAAACAAAAAAAACAACATAGAATACGTAAACATAGGCTAGTTTCCAGCAAGAGAGAAGGGGTCAACAGTTTTCAATGATGCCGGCAAGACATTATGATGTTCCAGACTTATCAAATCCGTATCGCTGATCAGTATTCTTAATCCATATGATATTCGTAGTAAAGTCGTCATCTATAGAGAACGATGTATCTCAGTCACAGAGCCATATACTCAGTTTTGTTTTCCTTTGATTTCGCAGTGAAGTCACAGCGGTACGGTCTCAACATCTGAAGAATATTATTGTTGATTTTCTAGGGCGGAGAGATCATCATCTTCTTTAAACGAGGAGTCTGTACACGATGCCTAGGCCGATTCACTAAATGGACCGGGTCCTCGACATCGATTTCTTCTGTCGATGGACATACAGCCTCCATCGCTTCGAAGGGTCCGGATGGTCCAACGCAGACGCCTCCGCGACATGCTCAACAATTTCACGTAACTCACCTCCTTCACTTTCCTGCACAACGTTGACAGCTTCGCGCATGACTTGAACACTTTTTTCACCTTTGCGCATAAGTCTGCACCTCGCGTACTAGAAAAGTCTCTACCTTAATTCTCTTCCTATACTTAGAAACAGATTTCTCACTTTCACGCACAAGTCTGCACCTCACGTACTTGCACCTTCTGCCCTTCCCTTACTTCCAGCCCGCGCCTTCTCACCTTCCCTTCTCCCCACTCCCTGTGTAGTATCACGATCATTTTCCATCTGCTCCAGACGATTGTCATACACCACAACAGTGTCATATAAAACCACACATCTCTGACAGAATACGGCTTCACCAAGGATGTCCAAACGAATGACATCGGAAACAATCAGCCCATTACACTTTTCATCATCATCTACAAATTCCGTCTGATACGGCAAAGCGTCCAACTGATCAGTATCTGCCAGGAAAAACACTTTTTGCATATTTCCTTTGAACTTGAATAACGGTTCTCTCACCCGCTCAATCCCCAGCACTACCAAAATCACTAAAACAAATTTACAACATCATCATCAACGGAAGGAGTTATACAGTTGAACTCCACTGTAACTCCACGAGCAGCGAACGTGAACAATTCTGTAAAATCGTCGATGGCACAACCCGCTCCGCAACGGTTTGAACGAAGAATGTTGCACCGACATTGGCACGATGCCAACCGAGATGGGAGCATCAGTGGACGACTTTTTTTTTCAAGAAAGAGGAGAAAGGTTGTCAAAGCTTAAAATATGTTTTTTTTAAGTTGATAATCAATTTGGACAGTGCAATAGAATAGAAATAATGTTTTCATAGGCGTGCTCAATGGTTATTTTACGCACGGTCCCACACTAACCGTGGATAAAATAACCATTGAGCACGCCTATGAAAACATTATTTCTTAATTCCCTTAAGATGGAAGGAACAGTGTAGCTGTGTATTATATAGCATGGATGCATTAGTAGGATGATTATAAGAGGAGGTAACGCGATTTTGGAGATTACAACGTACATGCACAAGCTATATCATATTGCGCTTATCTTATTCAAGTATCCAAAGACAAAAGACAATCAGTAAAGTATTCCAACTATGCCATGATGACGTCATCACACCGGCATAGTGTTCGACAGTCTAACTCTAACCATAAGCAGGAGGTAAAAATGTCGTTTTTGCTTAATAACTTTTGACTCATTAATCATAACACTCCACAATCTTCAGGCGACTTACCTCATATATATATTGTTACTTATCGTAACAGTGCTTGTTCAATGAAAGTACATGTGCATAGTCTGATAGTTAATAGAGATGAGAAGCAACAGGAACTTGATAATGTGATGTCTAGCACTGTAATATCACTTGTCTTTACTGCACCATGTGAGCGTCCTGTCTGTGTCTTGTGCGCTGTCCTCAGTGTTTTATAGGGTGGATGGAGAGTGGATGGTTCCATGCTACTTCAAAGATTTCTCCTTTGAAGTAGCATGAACACAATTGGGCAAGGTGGTGCTTAGTTGGTTCGTCGTGATATAGCTGAAATATTGTTGAAAGCGACCTTAAATTCTATTCACTCAGTCACTAGTTAATAGAGAACAAAACATGTCTATTCTTATGTAAATTAGATAGATAATTAGATAGATAATTAGATAGATAATTTTTTTTTTTTTCAATACCAACAGATAAGATGCGGATATATGTCCATGGTTGCCTATATACAGTGTTTGGGGGAGTTCCGAATCACGGGAAGTTGCGGATCACTTTCCTAATTAATGCCTGATATTTCTTGGAGTAAAGCATCCGATTAAATCTTTTTTATGTTTATTGGAATGTCTGTTTCCGTGGACTCAAATGAATGTCAAACAACCGACCTGCATTGTTTCTTTTCCGGTCCATTCGGCAACGTAATACTTCCGGTACTGTGCAATGACAAATTGACACCTAGTCGAAAAACACGTGCGATTTTTCCAGTAGTGAATCTGCGCGAAATAAGGTGGGTTTAGGCGGTATACTCAATATTTATTTAAGCGATAGAATCTTGCTAAATAGCCAAACAAAATATCTAGTGATTTGCGATAAATGTTAACTGACTAGCATTGTAATATAATGGCGCTATAGAGATGTCAATTCCGAATCAACGAAATACGCGCCGTTCATAACTTGAAATCGGTGAATAAGGGACCGTCTCACAACTAATACAACAGGTGCAAACCGACTTTAAGGACGATTGGTCAATCCATGGCATTGTCAAAAAAAATTTCATAAGATTTGAATTAATGACAATATCCTTGTAACCGGAACTATGTACGCGAATCATTCCAAACCTTGGCTAACAAATCATTTTCTCGATATTACATCATCATATTCAATAATTTCAGACATATCTCTTACTCCAATATAAAAAAGTTTATATAAATAAAATCGTTTATCACTGAGCGAGGTTTCTAAGAGTTCAATAATTGGATGTCCCTTTATTAACACTATCTGGTCTGGAAGATTTGGGGTGTATCGCAGGTGAGGAGGGGCGGAAGGGCGGGGGATCGAGGGAGTCACCCCATACATTTTCGCTATCCATAAGGCTGCAGCGCTGCAACATAACACACAGTATCTTTTGTTCAAGCTCTACCCGAAAAAGTAACAAACTTTAAGATGAACGCTATGATGACGTCGAATAACGTCATCTCGGCAGCCATTTTCGACTTTTTTTGGGGTCGATTTTTCGAAATTTTAATTTTCCGATTTTTCTTTCATAAACTACCAAATAAAGTAGAGAATAACTACTTTTGCCCAAATAAAATACTCTCTAGTTCTTTTAGGCCAGAAAAATTCGAAGAAATGGACAGAACTGGCTGGGGGAAAAAAAAAGAATTTCTGAGATACCACACGGCCGCCTTTTGAATTTACCTATGATCCTCTGCTCGGCCCAGGCCTAAAATGACCCCAATGTGATAAGCTGTAAAGTCACGAAGTTCCCGCTTGCTCTGTTTTGTTTGCAGCACAGGAAAGTTCACTAGCCCACCCTCCATGATTGTGAGACATCGTATCCTAAAATGTTCTAAAGCTCTCTAAACAATAATTAAATTGAGATTACAATGCAATTTTGTAGGCTCGCTCCAAGATAAATATACTTCAGAACATTTTCGACGCTAGATCTGCGTGTCATTTGTATGGAAGCCGATAGCGGCCACTCGCGTTCTCGCTATCTCGCCCTGTAGATTTGGACAGGCTTTATGGCGAAAATACGAGAATTAGGGGCGCGAATGGCCGATAGCGGCCATCAAAAAGGTCGCGGCACGATAACACGAGAACACGCGAACGATGCCATTAGCGAGTCGCGACCTACCATTCGCGTGTTCTCGTCTTCTCGCATACTCGCCTCAGGATGGGTCGCGGCACGCGAACACGCGAACGCGCGAATGGCCGATAGCGGCCATCAAATAGGTCGCGGCACGATAACACGAGAACACGCGAATGATACCATTAGCGAGTCGCGACCTACCATTCGCGTGTTCTCGTCTTCTCGCATACTCGCCTCAGGATAGGTCGCGGCACGCGAACACGCGAACGCGCGAATGGCCGATAGCGGCCATCAAAATGGTCGCGGCACGATAACACGAGAACACGCGAATGATGCCATTAGCGAGTCGCGACCTACCATTCGCGTGTTCTCGTCTTCTCGCATACTCGCCTCGGGATAGGTCGCGGCACGCGAACACGCGAACGCGCGACTGGCCGATAGCGGCCATCAAGAAGGTCGCGGCACAATAATAAAAATCTGAATATAATTTAATACGAAACGAAATTTAGTATTTTTCCGTTTTACAAAATGAAATCCGATGAAACAGGCAAGCGACAGAGAAAGGAACAGTACTTCATTCAGAAGTTCAAATGTGAATTAAACTGTTAATAATACCTTTATTGATATATGAACTGTGGAATTGAACAATTAATTATTTCTTTTATGCATGTATCGACTGAAAAAGAAGATGTCAGACAACTGTCGGTAAAAACTAACCCTGCATTTATCAAGTCTGGACGTGTCAGGAAAAACTAACTCAACGGACATGTCATCTTATGTTCAACATCAGGGCAATGCAGCTAATTGTTTAGTTCTTGTTCTGTAGTATATATCATTGTCGGATTATAACAAACTGTTTTACGATTTGGCGTCTCCAGTATATTGTAAATATGTCTCCAGTGTCTAATTTGTATAAAAAATGCGTTTCAGCATGTTCAACAGCAAGGCAACTATATGTATATATATAACTTCACATAGGAAAAAAATATATCATTGCTATTGAAAAGACCATAAAATGGACGAAACCGGTTTAGCAGTACAATATACAGTTTAGCTCAAAACTCTGCATTTTATTTTTTATTTCGAATTTAATTCGCATACATATCTCCCGATCGCAGTTTATGCCCCAACATAGCCCCATATTGGCATCTGCTTTTTGACCTAGGACTGACAATTTCAATCGGTTAGGACGATTACGGGCCCAGCTTGTGCCGTATCCAAGTTGGCCCCCAGAGGCGTGGTACAATGACATCTAGAGCAAGAGGCATTTATAATGGTTTGCTTCACTTACACTTTGGCCAAAAATGTAAAAAAGAAAAAACAAAACAAAAAAAAACAAACGTGTTTCTGGCTTTCAGACCCTATTTTGCGTATTGTTATTTATTTCAGGAAAGTCCCGTTTTAGGACAGCTGTAGGTCAATAGGTTGTGACACAGTGCCACGTCTCGAACCAGAAACATTCATTCTCCAATACAGCCAGAAAAAAAGGTGATGGCCAGTTCTGATCATCAATGAAGAGTTATGATGGTCATCATCTTTTAAGGGTGATGATTTTGCCTCATCACCTTTAAAAGGTGATGAGCTAAATTTACACTCATTGCTCATCACTCTTCAGATGTGATGTATATCGTTTTTAAAAGTGATCGTAAAAAAAGAGTGATGGCCCAAACTCATCACTTTCTCGGGGTGATAGTTGTCAACCTCTTCTATCTGTGAACACTATGTGAACAGCTAACGGCCTTTTCTGACTCTCAACATCACATTGCAGACAAATGGAAGGTTGCAGATCTCCATTTGATCAAGGGAGATCGTTCTGCTGATATGTTTGGGGGAAAGGGTGTTCATGCGTATTTTTGGAGGCGACGCGCGAGCTGACATCAACAAGAGTAGAACACGACAGAGCAAAGACCATGTAGTTTCCATCTCTTTATTGATTTTCGTTCATTTTTATATGCTTGCTGATGTTTTTCAAACCAAATTTCGAGAAGAATATTTATTATCTGAGAGTTTTGGGAGTTTCAAAATATAACAGGTTACACGTTTTTTAAAATTTCGGTAGGCTTGACCTCTCCTTTTTCAGTCGATACATGCATAAAAAAAATAATTAATTGTTCAGTTCCACAGTTCATATATCAATAAATGTTTAATTCACATTTGAACTTCTGAATGAAGTACTGTCCCTTTGTCTGTCGCCTGACTGTATCATCGGATTTCATTTTGTAAAACGGAAAAATACTAAATTTCGTTTCGTATTAAATTATATTCAGATTTATATTATTGTGCTGCGACCTTCTCGATGGCCGCTATCGGCCATTCGCGCGTTCGCGTGTTCGCGTGCCGCGACCTATCCCGAGGCGAGTATGCGAGAAGACGAGAACACGCGAATGGTAGGTCGCGACTCGCTAATGGCATCATTCGCGTGTTTTCGTGTTATCGTGCCGCGACCTTTTTGATGGCCGCTATCGGCCATTCGCGCGTTCGCGTGTTCGCGTGCCGCGACCTATCCTGAGGCGAGTATGCGAGAAGACGAGAACACGCGAATGGTAGGTCGCGACTCGCTAATGGCATCGTTCGCGTGTTCTCGTGTTATCGTGCCGCGACCTTTTTGATGGCCGCTATCGGCCATTCGCGCCCCTAATTCTCGTATTTTCGCCATAAAGCCTGGCCAAATCTACAGGGCGAGATAGCGAGAACGCGAGTGGCCGCTATCGGCTTCCATACATTTGTGCCTGGACTGCAACAGTTAAAAATTCGCTCACAGGGCGGGGAGAATTAAGGCAACATTGAAATCTTCTCCAGGGCTCCACTGGCCTATGGGTGATTAGCAGATGACCCCTCAAGCCAATAAAAATTCCATTCTCAGTGCCTGTAACGGTCGCTAGATGGCGTGATCCGCAACTCACCAAAATGATTCTCAACTGCCCGCGCTGGTGCACTGAAGCGGAGGCTATTTTCTCATCGATTGACAAGTCCGATTGAAATTTGTTTTACATACTATTATAGATGACAGATTTCCCTAGAACATAAGACCGTCGCTCTCACCTCGTAAAAGAACGAGCGCTAGCCGTCTGGATGTGAAAAGTCATTCGGAACTCCCCCAAACACTGTATTCTTGAATTTATTGGACAAAAACAACCTTTTTAACTCCATTTTAGATGGACACAACAAATTTGTGTAACACAAATTTATTGACCAATTGATTACATGATACTCCAAAATAATATACATTAAACTCTCCACACATAGCATTTGGTTTAGTAATGTTCATAAGGTTTATCAAATACACAGAATTATGACAACATTTGCAGCGGATTCAGCAACGGTTGCGAAGTATAGCGTGTATCCGTCGAAGTGATAGACTCGCAGGTAAAAGAAGGAAAAAACTCCAAGTAATGTCATAATGACGTCATCTAATCAGAATTAGAGATATAAATTTATTTTAACCTTGTATTACAACTATGTCAACAGGAAAGCTCGCATTCTTAGAGAAACCGTCCAAGGTATCACATACGATACTCAGCTCTCCAGCTTCATCATGATGTGGAGAGATGTTTATAAGTGGATCAAAATATACGTAGATCACCATGCCAAACCTTTCCTTGGGCAAGCAGCTTATCTCTTTGGAATAAAGCGATCAATCTCACGTTCGGCTATTTCCGTATTGGCGGAACGAGCAGTTTTCGCAGCTAAAGTGAGTTCTAAAGATCTTATAGAACATAGGTATGAAACATTCAACTGTCAATCCAACTAAGAAGGTTATTAAAATTGTAAAGATTACATCAGTATCCCCAACTCAAGTTGTAGAGAGGAGTGAAGCTGAACTTGATAGACAACGCCGGAAAGCGAGCATTCAAACACCATCAACGTATGTAGAAAGAAAAATGGATATACTCTCCCTCTCAAGACATGCGCAGAGGCACCAAGAAAACGTGTGACAGGGGACGATTGGGCATTTTATTACCTGTAGGGAGATATTAGATTTAGGACAGTGGCATATGTATACTTCCAGTTTGATATGTAACTATGATGGCACTGGGATTACTATAGTCTGGGACTTTAATATTCGTCCCAGCTATAGTATATACGTCTTGCATGAGTATGATACACTGTTATAAATCACACCGTAAATTCACAGTTAAATGTACTGGCAAAAAAGGTGCCAGTACATGTACATTCAACTGTAAAATTACGTTGCACCGTATTTTACAATTACCGTTTTTTAACAGGCTTTGAACTGTAAATTGTTGCACCGTATTTTATAATTACCGTTTACCGACGAGCATTCAACTGTAAAATTTGGGCTGCCCTGTAATTTACAATTACCGTTTTTTTAACAATCTTTAAACTATGCAATTACGTGGCACCATTGTCTACAATTATCGGTTCCGCGGCAACTTTGGTCACTGGAAGGCCGAAATGGTCATTGCTCTTTCGCGTATATTTCAGCTCTTCATGTTTACAAATGCAATCGCCACAAGTTTCGTAAATAATCACGAACGTATCTGTGCAATTATTACACGAATAGTGGGACACAACTCCAAGTCAGATAAAACCCATCTTAGCCCGTCCAAGTCGAACACTAAATGACGGAACGTTAGTGTAGTATTTAAAGGTGAAATGCAAAGGTTTTTAGATTCCCCTTTTCACATTTTATATAGGTTGAATAATGATAGAAATACCGGTCTATCTACTTCACTTGGTTTAATTTGAATTATCTTGTCTGCTAGAATCTTTTTAAAAGTCGGTACCCCTAGCACAGCTGAATTCAGATTTGCAAAACGTCATCGCTTATCTTTCCTTGCTTGTGACGTCACGTCAGACCAGCCGCCCGGAGACTGAACGTTACAAGTATTGACGCCTGGCAAGATGGTCTGATGTGACGTCACAATCGAACGTCAAACATGGGCAGATAAGCGATGCCGATTTCATTTCTGAAATCGGCCGGGCTTGAGATGCCAACTTTAAATCACTTTTCAAAAGCTACCAGGAGACAAAATACTTCAAATAAAACCAAACAGAGTATTTGGGCTGATATGTCCATCATTAACTAGCCCGCGAAGAATATAAATAGGGAAATATGAAAACCTTTGCAGTTCACCTTTAAGTTGAAATGTGAAGATGGATAAAACCAAAACCGAAAATCAAAGTTAGCCGCTGCGTCCGTCGCAGCGCGTGTTCTGAGAATGCTCTGAATGTTGTATCGTACAACGCAGGTGTCGGACGTTTCCTGCAACTGAGCGTTTCGTGTGCAAAGATATCAACCTCCTTTCAGGGAAAACAGGAATTTTATGTTACATGTGTGCGCAGTTTAGCCATTGCAGTTGATGTCAACTGAAATATCACAGTTCAATTTACAGATTAATGTGTTTACGATTGAATGTACTGTAAACTCCAACATACATTTACTGTGAAATAACAGTAATTTATAACAGTGTATAGCGCTTTGCTAGCTCTGTTTTCAATGAAGAGATCAATTATACTACTTCTATTAGTGTTATGTACGATATGTTCGAAGACACTCTTCTGACGAAATCAATCCATGACCATTTCATCTATTCCATTCAGACTCAAACAAAAACTTTGAAACATGCAATCCATCGATTATATTTTATACCAAAATTTGTGCATGATCGATTTGCGATAGGGTGATCGATTCATTAGGGTAATGACTGTAACGCTATGGTACAGAACTTCTTCGACCAGGAAAAGCTTCAACAGATGTCGGTTTCAATTGCCAGAATTTAGTTCTTGAACCAAAATACTCAGAAACATCAAAGGTTAAAGGAAAATGTACTACAGGAAGTTCGCTGGACAACAAGGGCCCGGAGTGACGTTGATAAATCCCAAAAGGGGTAAAACCAGATATGATTGAAATGGAACGACTAAAAAAAAAAGCTTTTCGGATGAGGATGAGTGACGATGAAGAAAATATACATCCCAAGGAGATAGTCCAACTCACTGATATGCAGAAGCATATTGAATATTATATTTTGGAAGACGTTTGCCAATCCAATTATGGAAGCATTTATTGAAGATATTGAGAAGAGAAGCAGTTTTATTCAATTCAAGGCCTTGACAGAGATGAATCGGGTGAATGGCAAAGGACTATATTCCACAGAGGAAGAAAACACTGTGTAAAACATATCACTGACAATCATACTGATGAATTGGCAAATCCTGAAAATGATTATATTCATAAAGAAATTTTCAAAACACTGAAGCACCTACAAATGATATGTGATGCAATGTTGAAGCACTCAAGCAGGCAATTAAGGTCCATTCGATTAAGCTTAATACTGAGACGGATGGTAACATTATCCAGGACACTGAGGAAAACGATGATATTGACAATGATTGAGAGAAACCCCTACGAAACTCTCTAAACTATCTCCGGGACAACAAAAATCGAGAGCGGGCACTCTGTGACTCTGTAGCTTATCATATTGGGGCGATCTTGAGCCTATTCGCATAACTCCCAAGCAGAGGATCATGGGTACATTCAAAATGGCATCCTTGTGAGGTACCAGGAAAGTGACATTCTTGCCTTTCTGCAAGGAAAAGCGGGCAAAAACTGTTTCACTTCACATCAGATTATTATTTACTAATTTATCGGGCAGTTTTTGCGAAAAAACCCCACATAACTAAAAAATTCAAAAAATCTGGGCAAAAATGCATCATTGTATCATCATCGAAGCATGAATTTTCTGGTAGAGCTTTACCCAAGGTTAATATAGTGCGGTAAGTTTAAGCCAACTAGCTCAAGGGATAAGAACAATATTTACCGAGGAGGGGGCCGAAAAGGCTCATAGGGTTAACAAGAGCCATGAGCTCACATATCCCCACAGCTCACATATCCCCTGCCAGATTTTCCAGTCAGATGAAACAAAACAAAAAAATAGCAGTACTTATATAACATCGCTATACGAGGAAATAAATAGAATCTGACCTTGAAAAAATGGGTCAATGTCATTCATTTTCAACTTGCTTCTGGATCATCGCCCGATGCATACATAAAATTCGGAAAGCCTGACTGAAAGTATAATTCTTCAAGATATATCATAATAAACAGTGAATGACATTGTAAATTAGGTCAAGGTCATTCAACTTGGGTAGGATTCAAGTTCACCATCTCGCACATGTGCAATATGAATTTGAGTACCTTAACTATGATCATTCAAAAAATATTGCAAGAACTAGAATTTGACCTTTTTAATTAGGTCAAGGTCAGTTATTTTCCATAGGCTTCTGACCCATTACCAAGTACAACTGTTGTATAAATTTGTTAAGCCCAACTAAAGTCCAAGAGATATTGTGTCCACAACGACTATGCACAAATGGACGGACAGACAGACGATGCTGATGACTATAACCCTTTGGCCAAAGGTAATAATCAATCCAAATCAATTAGTTGCAATGAGTTTGGGGCATACTTGGAATTTGATCATGATCCAACTCTCTGAACTGGAGTACACAATTACCCATCTTTTACACATTTTTTGGTCTACGTGACCTTGACCTCAAATTAAATAGGATTATTCCCTGCCCAATATGCAAGGTACATGTAGGCATCAAGTTTTGGATCAATTCTGGTCTTTACAAGAGATTTTCCATATTTTACAGGTTCTCTGGCTTGAGTGAACTTGACCTTTGACCTTTTTCACCTAAACATAAAATAACTTTCTTCTTTGCCCATCGGTACTGTTTTCCCAATATTTGGTACCAATTCATAAACTGGAACTGGAGATTTCCCCCCTTTTTTGCACATTTTCTAGCCCAAGTGACCCATCCACAAACAAACAGCAATTTCCCCACCGGGGTCAGGTGGGGAAAAATAAACATTGTGAAACTGAATGCTATTTTTGTATATATTTATTAACATTTATAGGAGTGAATTATGTAAGAAAGAGAGTGTTAATGTGTACTGTGTTGAAATGTCACAATCAATTTATCAATATGACTGTATTACACTAATTTCTTTGATAGGCATTTAGAAATCTGCGTATATAATACTATTAATACTTTTCAAAAAAAGTTGGAAGTATCTCCAACGAAACGTCAGCTCCACCGCAATAAAGAAGTTGTTATCCATAGAATAGCCTTGTGTTGTATTATACTATATTTTGCATTCTTTTTCTCTTTTCTCTGCTATATCCCTTTTTTTGCTATCAATAGAGTTACTTTCACTCTTTTCACATTTCTCTTCAGCATTGTTCAGTGAGCTCGATGCTCATTTCTCACATGCAGAGGTCAGTTGTCCATATGTCCATAGGTGTGACTATGATATTTTGATTGGTGATCTTTTGAAGAATGGAACCATGAGTGTTTCTGATTGGCTGACATGGCTGAAGCTCCATACAAGAGCCAGAATTGGCTTCAGTATACACCTGCACAACAGCTTACAAATTTGAAGTGCAACAAATAGCTTTCCCACATCTTAGCTTGCTAAGGGCATTTCATGTTTCACTTAACACTACCCCTTAGCCTATCGCTATGATTCGGCATGTATTTCACATGGCGTCACCTATCAGCCGCAAAGGACGAATATCTGGAGTTCCCAAAGCATCAAGTCACATGTCCGCCCCATTTAAACGAGCCAGTGAAATTATCTGTATTTAAATATTTTGACCTGGGCATCTCGGACATCAGACATGTCAGTTTCACTTGAGTGCAGAGGCGCAAGACTGGGGGATTCTATGCGAGACCAAAACGAAGTTGTGCGAATTAGCTATTTTATTCTCACTCTAATGGAGCATGCTTCTTAAGAAAAATCATATTACAAATGACCTAACATATTCGAAAACATGAGATTGATCTAATCAAATCCCCTTGGCTTTCCACAAGTGATTGAGACCCATGTGTAGTGTGAATTAACGGAAGAACGGACAGACGTACATGACGACAATACCGCGAGGCCAAATTGGCCGAGTGGCAAAAAGGGTCATAACTCTGTAAAATAAGAACCGAGATGAATAAGCTGCACCGTACACGAATCTGCAGATATAACTTGTGCATTCAGCTACATATAACAAAATCGGAGATTATTACATCCGAAAGGGGCATAACTCCATAAGCCGAGGTGATTAATCCTTTGTTAGCTTGTAGAATACAATATAAATAAGTTTCCAAAATATAGTAGCTATACCGAACACAGTTCTGCAGATATAGTTGGTTAAATTCAGGCATATAGGACAGAAATAGAAATTAATATATCTGTAAAGGGGCATAACTCTGTAAAATAACCATAACCACTTTCGATAGGCGTCTGACTCAGCACTAGATAAATATGTGTTGAAAATTTGATGGTTATGTCTCAAGCGGTTTTGCCTAAATACGTTAAAGGACGAACTCGCATATACGTACACGGACGACAATACCCCCCCCCCCCCTCGAGGCCAAAATGGCCGAGTGTAAAAGTAAAATTGGCGGCAGTTCACAGGAAAATGATATGCTTTTTATTTTGTGATGGGGGCACTTCGAGGTCCACCAAGGGATCATTCAATCGATCGCTTTCTGGAGGTGTGTCTTTGTTTTATGAATGTGATTGTGCCGATGTCGGATCTCACGGGACCAATCGGATGTGACCATTTGGGAAACACCATAATATACTCAGATATCACCCGTTACCGCATGGCTAAGTTTCTACATGTATGATCGCGCCATGCATTCGGATGATGCTTTCCCAAAAAAAGGATCACCTTGTTTGGGAATCCAACGATCCTAAGTTAATAGACTTAAAATAGTGGTATTTGAGCCGTTTGTCAGAAAGAATGCATGAAAGAACATCCAGAAGGAGAAATACCCAGTTCCTACATGTATCTGATAGTCGAATCAGGACATTTTTTTCTGATTTACAACTTTACAACCTATTTACGAAGAACATTGTTTAGAGAAGAAAATGCATAGAACAGAAATTGTTTCCTGAGATATTTCATCCTTTATTGACGAATAACAATATATAAACACAACTCGCTTTTAGTCCCCGAAATTCGATTGTATTATCAATTTTTTATTAGAATATGTTCTCTCGGCAATAGGACACTTTTCAAAAATCCTTGCTTCTCTTGTGGCTGGAGATTTCTCAGGAGGTCCCAGTGATCACACAGCAAAATATAGGAATAAATATAGGATTTCATGAAAATAAAGGAGAAATACAGGAATAGCTTTCTACTATTATGGGAATTTATAGGAACAAATTAAATTTGTATGCGCAAAAATAAGACAGTTGACTTGATACGAAACATACATGTAAAAGCACTAGGCATTGACAAGAATATACAGAGGTGCAGCCAACTTTAAGAAAATGGAAGGTCTTTTAAGACAAAATGGAAAATCAACAAGTCAGACTTTCACACTACAAACTCTAGCTTCTCCATGTAAACGCGATTTAATGCACGAGGAAAATGTACATGGAAAAATGTACGAGGAAAATGTACATGTTCATGTAGTATTATTGAAGATCCCATGTGTGAGTCCATCTTCACCAGCCAAGTCAACTACATCGCAAAGCTCTCTACGTTGCCTTGACATTCTTGGCTGGTGGCAGAGGAATACTGCTCTGCGCCACCTACTGGAAGTTTTAACGATGAGCGACTTTTTACCTCCAGGAGTTGTTTCTCTTTAATTTCAAGTCGGCCACACAGGTAAGGCGATTCGCTATCGTTCGACCTTGCAGCGCGTCCCAAAATCTGATTCAATTGATAAGAAACATGGAAAGTGGCCGTGATAATGCTTCACCTGTTTTTGTAGGCAGAATTTTCCCGCACATTCGATACAGCTCGTTCTTAGTCGGAGCCACCATCTTGAGAAACCAACTACTATGTAACGCGAATTCTGATTGGATGCAGCAAGCCGTCTCTGCATCCCACTCATCAATGAGCATTCACGTTCCAGCTTTACTAGAGAAGTATGCCAAGGCGATGTACAGAGCAACGCAATGTACATCGGCTTGGCTAGAGAAGATGGTGTGAGTCTAGAATAAATCCTTGTTTCAAAGTAACTAATAATATCCGTGATTTGTCACTAAAACATTATGTAACACAGGATGTGGTTGGTGGGTGTCTGACCAAGAATGACAGGCCCATATCTGCCATGTTAAAAGTGTGTGATGAAAGGCGAATTGTACCTATGCCCATAGGATGAGTCTGATGAGTACACAATAATGTTGTTAATAGCACTCTCATTGACCGACAATGATTGAAAATGACTGTAACACACATTTGCTGCTAACCTTTCTCTATACTCAATGCTCCAACCATCCAGTACTGTATACCTGTCTGGCTGATGATGTCACTGCAGAACAATGCTCCAACCATCCAGTACTGTATACCAATCTGACTGATGATGTCACTGCAGAACAATGCTCCAACCATCCAGTACTGTATACCTGTCTGGCTGATGATGTCACTGCAGAACAATGCTCCAACCATCCAGTACTGTATACCAATCTGACTGATGATGTCACTGCAGAACAATGCTCCAACCATCCAGTACTGTATACCTGTCTGGCTGATGATGTCACTGCAGAACAATGCTCCAACCATCCAGTACTGTATACCTGTCTGGCTGATGATGTCACTGCAGAACAATGCTCCAACCATTCAGTAAGTTTTATACCTGTCTGGCTGATGATGTCACTGCAGAACAATGCTCCAACCATCCAGTACTGTATACCTGTCTGACTGATGATGTCACTGCAGAACAATGCTCCAACCATCCAGTACTGTATACCTGTCTGGCTGATGATGTCACTGCAGAACAATGCTCCAACCATCCAGTACTGTATACCAATCTGACTGATGATGTCACTGCAGAACAATGCTCCAACCATCCAGTACTGTATACCTGTCTGGCTGATGATGTCACTGCAGAACAATGCTCCAACCATCCAGTACTGTATACCTGTCTGGCTGATGATGTCACTGCAGAACAATGCTCCAACCATCCAGTACTGTATACCTGTCTGGCTGATGATGTCACTGCAAAACAATGCTCCAACCATCCAGTACTGTATACCTGTCTGGCTGAAGATGTCACTGCAGAACAATGCTCCAACCATCCAGTACTGTATACCTGTCTGGCTGATGATGTCACTGCAGAACAATGCTCCAACCATCCAGTACTGTATACCTGTCTGACTGATGTCACTGCAGAACAATGCTCCAACCATCCAGTACTGTATACCTGTCTGGCTGATGATGTCACTGCAGAACAACGCTCCAACCATCCAGTACTGTATACCTGTCTGGCTGATGATGTCACTGCAGAACAATGCTCCAACCATCCAGTACTGTATACCTGTCTGACTGATGATGTCACTGCAGAACAATGCTCCAACCATCCAGTACTGTATACCTGTCTGACTGATGATGTCACTTCAGAACAATGCTATGTCATGGCTATCAGTGAAATCTGTGCCTAAATGGTAACCATTTCCGAATTCACCTGTCCAGAATTTTGGAAGAGTCCATTTGGAATACTGGTGAAATCTGTGTCACTTCTCTTTAGCACTGTCACGAAGGTAACCATTACCTATTTCGCCAGAACTTTGGAAGAGTCCATTGGAAATACCAGTATTGGCAGTCCGTGTCACCTCTCTTTAGCAATGTTGCTATGGTACCAGGGGGTCTTCGGTGACTGAGTGGTCTAAGGCGCTTCGCTGGTGACCGCTAACCTCACATGGCTGAACCAGCATGGGTTCGAGCCCCGCTGGTGCATGTGTGAAAGTTTGCCGGTTACTTGTCAATGGGCGGTGGTATTCGGTATTCTGGCTTCCTCTACCAACCAAACTAGCTGTCACCATATTGAGCGAAATAACCAAGAGTGTGACATTAACCCCCCTCCATTTCACCACAACTTTTGAAGGATCCATTAAGATTACTGGTGAAGTCTGTGTCACCCTCTCTTTAGCACTGTCACCATGGTAACTTTTACCTACTTCACCAGAACTTTGGAAGAGTCAATTGGAAATACTGTTTAAATCTGTGTTGCCTCTCTTTAGCACTGTCACTATGGAAACTGTTATCTTTTTCACTAGAACTTTGGAAGAGTCCATTATGTATACTAGTGAATGCTACACCATTGTTTTCAGGTTTTGATAGATATCCATTGAAGAAGGCATGTGCATCCATTGGTTTCCCGATGACAATATTTCTGAACGCCACCCAGCCATCCTGAAATAAAAAGACAGATTGATAATTTAAATGTGTCGAGTTTGGAATGAGAAGGGTTCAGAAGGATTTGAACATTCATTTCATTGACTCCCCCGAAAACGTGAAGTTGAAGCATCCTTCGGGCAGTAGAGCGAAAAAGTGGAGTGGAACCTGGGGTATTCAGTGGTAACAAACTTAAAAGTGTAACGAGTACTTTTGCAAGTTTACGTATTCAAGACAGTCTTTCAAATTATAGAATTTATATCCTGCCTCTTGTTTCACGACTTCAATTTTAACCGTTTAAACGTTATGTTATAGTGCACAGCACAGAAGCATGTCATCTTTTTTGACATCATTATGCATGTTATGAAACATTCAACCATGCCACAGTGCTATACATTGTCACAAATGTAGCCCATTCTCTGTATTGTTGTAATGTCCCCAGGATGTTCTAGGAATGACATCATTAATGTCATTTTTGATGTCGAAGGGGACTGGGAAGTTTTCTCTTCAATTGTAGAAAGCTGCATTTGAATCCTCCGAGATAGAATATGAGTGAAATGTTGGGGGAAAACTTAATGTATTTTATTATTCACATCGTTTTCTTGAATATGATGTAAGCTTACACTTACATTTAAAAGGTAAAATGCAAGGTTTTCATATTTTCCTTTTTCTATTCGTTATGGGTTAATGAGCTGTGGATACATACATTTTAGTTTGCTTAGCAGGTTGTGAAGTGGTACATTTGGGGGTGTTTATCAGATTGTGAAGAGGTACAGTACAAGGCAGAAATAACTTGTTCATAAACGCGAGTAGAACGCGAAGTAATCGGGACTGACCCGCGCTAGTTTATTGAAGAAGTCGCGACTATAAATTTCGGAACACGCGGTTTAGACCCGACTGCTTTCTGTAAACGCGTCAGCGTGTAAAAGCGGCCGATGTCGCTATCGACGCGATCGTCTCGGGTTTTAGCGCGATCCACAGGCATATTTCGAAAGGGATTACTTTATTGATCGCGTCATATGGAGTCTTGTTGGCCGAACAAGCCAAGATTGATCGCCACGTAAGAAATTCCCCACACAGTAAAATGTTCGTCGAGTGAAAGCTCATTGATAGTCCACACCATTCAATAACGAAATAATCGGAAATATAAGTTCAAAGTTTATTAAGAATCATACTATAAACGTATAAGAAGTTTATTTTGTTGAAGACGTACCTTCATTGTGATGGAAATTGAGAAAATCAGCGAAGAATTTGCCGTTTTTTGAACTATCTTCAGCGTCATCGAAATCTCATTTCCCGCGGTAGAATGTGGGAGATATTGGCCTCATTCCAAAGGCCAGTTCCCCCACTTTCGACCTATGATGAGTGATTTAACAACTAACAAAGAAATCACGAAGAATTTGATTGAATAGACATGTCCTTGTCATGAATATTCGTTCGATAAAACAAGATCGACTGAGCTGGTTAATACCGCGAAGCTGATTAGTTGAGAATGAGGTCATCGTAGGAGAGTCTGTGAGACAATCGCAGCGATTGACCGGCTGTCTGTCTGTATGCCGGTCTTCAGTGCCGAGTGAATTTATCGCAGAGAAAATACCTCAGTTGCAAACTTTAGCGAGCCGACTGTTGGATTTACAATGGAAATAAAGGGTTTCTCCGATTTATATGTCGGATTAAAACCCACAAAGATGATGTACTGGTATTTTAGCACGATCGTCCGCTTGAATTGAGCGAATCGTGATGAGATTTGTTATGAAAATTATCGTTTGGCTGGGACATAGACGCAAGGTAATGCTCATTGTTGCCGAAATCAATTTTTTTCTCGCCTGGTCTGGTTTTATTTTAGACACAAAAGGGCAGATATTTTCAAGGACAGATTAATTAAAGTGTGGGCTTTCTGAAAATATATATATTTAGCGGGGTATCAATCAAGCTACATGCAAATATATTGCTTCAAAAAACACGGTCCATAACAAAATCCTCCCGCATGCATTCATCTGAGCATACAAGGCTGACAAACGAGACTATCGGCAAGTAGCAAAGGAACTCGTTTATTTACAACACGCGACTTGTTCTGATCGCGTCATGCAGTTACGGCGTACCGTCGACGCGTTTCAGTCGAGATTATGCTTTTGTTTTTGCGCGATTTAGGCGAGTTTTCAGGCTGCGATTAATAAATTATAGTCGCGAAAATGATTTTTTTCACTCGCGTTTATGAGCAAGTTATTTCTGCCTTGTACTGTACATTTGGGGGTGTTTATCAGATTGTGAAGAGGTACATTTGGAGAATGTTATCTGGTGGGAAGAGGTACATGTACTATTGACCTGTTAAGGATGTCCGCTGGTGGTACATGTGTAAATCAAAGTACCGTAATTAATTTTTTGAATAATGTGTGTTGTTGCAATCAGAACTGTGTCATATGAGGAGAAACAAAGAAACATTAGGTTCATGTGCATTTTTCAGCTGTAGACACTGACTGATCCATGGACTGATCCATGGACTGATCCATGCTCCATTTGATAACCCAGGAACATCATGCTAGTGAGTAGCCCTGGTTTTGAAGCATATTCATGGGAAAATCATACACCGGTAAATAGTATTCAACTTTTTCTTATATTTTAACTGTTTGTAGATAATCACAATCACTATCAAACTTTATCGAACTGAATGAATGTTGCTGCACAAATTTCTCGACTAGAAGACTTTTAAAGTAATTCCCTATCTCTAAACCTAGGAAAGGGAGATAAAGTACTGGGAAAAACAGGCAAAAACATGAACAAGAGCCCAAAGGGCTTCAATATACACCCGTATATCTGGAATTACATTGGTCCAAATTTCAAGGTTGTTTAATCGCCTTGATTTCAATTGGTAGCTAGCAATCCGGAAAAAGGTCTACAATTTTGTGCTTCTGAGAATGTAACATATCACATCTAAAATTGAATGATAAACTAAAATGAGCTTAATTCTTGGAAACTAGGTGACCTTGGAGCAAGAACCGAGAGCTCACATATCCCACAATGAAATCGACAATAGTCAAACACAAGAAAATAGTACTTTTCCTGCAAATGGATTTCTTTCAGACGAGAGAAGTTTTCATGAAGGAAGAAGAAAGTGATGAAGTAAACCTTTGTTCTTGAGTTGATAAACGGGTATGAAGTTCATAAAGGACCCCTCTCCACGTTAAACTAGTAAATGTATGGTTTCTATTTCACAACAGTTTAACTAAATGTAGCTGTTTCAAACATGGGAGACAACTCCACAGGACAAATGCCATATACATGTAGGGGAGAGAACTCTGAATATTCCAACCTAACACATAGTCAGCTAAACTTGATTCAATTCTGGGGGACTGTGACCTTGACATTTGACAAATTGATGTATGTCTCCTCTTCGCCATGCGAGTAAGGTATATGATACCATTCCATACCTTGAAACTAGAGATATCGCATGGATGAATGGACAGAATGCAACATCGCATTACATGACCTCGTCTTCGACAGGCATATGAAAATGTGACTTAATGATTTCCTGATTTTGGGGTCACAGTGACCTTGACCTTTGACCTTGACTTAAACTTTGGTGCATGATACATCGTCTTCCGTCAATGTATCAATGGACACAAAAAAAAATCACGATTTTTATGAATTTCATGATTTTGGGGGTCACTGTGACCTTGATATTCGGCCTTGACCTACATTTTGGTACGGGACACATCATGTCCTCGTAATGTATGTACTGACACAAAAAAAAGGTACTTTTCAAAGATTTCTTGATTCTGGAGTCACAGTGACCTGGACCTAAATTTTGGTACATGACAAAACCATCTCCCCGTAATTTCTCAATGGACACAAAAAATCAACATTTTTAAGAATTTCACGATTTTGGAGTCACAGTGACCTTGACATTTGACCTTGACCTACATTTTAATATGTGACACATTTGAGTCCCCCTAATGTATCTACTGACAAAAAAAATGTTATTTTTAATAATTTCCTGATTTTTGGGTCACAATGACGTTTGACCTTCTACCTTGACCTATATTTTGATATGCAACACATGGTTTCCCCCTAGGGCATCCACTCGCCAAAAATTAGAACTGTAGACGGAAAACTATCAATGATCAATGATTTCCTGATTTTTAGGCAACAGTGACCTTTGACCTCTGACCTCGACCTGAATTTCGGTACGCGACACATCATCTCCACCTGATGTATCCATAGAAATTTATTATTTCCTGATTTTTCATTCACACTGACCTTTGACCTCTGACCTCGACCTACATTTGGCATGCAACACATGGTTTCCCCCTAGGGCATCCACTCGCCAAAAATTAGAACTGTAGACGGAAAACTATCAATGATCAATGATTTCCTGATTTTTAGGCAACAGTGACCTTTGACCTCTGACCTCGACCTGAATTTCGGTACGCGACACATCATCTCCACCTGATGTATCCATTCACAAAAACTTGCAACTGTGGATAGAAAACATCCAGAGATATAGACCGGACACGAACACTTCACTGATTTCCTGTTTTTCAGGCCAGTGACCTTTGACCTCTGACCGCGACCTTCATTTTTGTACGCGACACATCGTCTCTCCGTAGGGTATCCACTCACCAAGAATTGGAACTGTAAATAGAAAACTGTTCCAGATATAGACCGGACATGGGGGACGGACAGACGGATGGACGGACAGACGGACGGAAACCGCCATCACATAATACGTCCGCCTTTTTGGCGGGCGTATAAAAATGGCCGCCAAAGCCCAACACCACCAGCGGACTACCTTAAAAGGCTATAAAAGATGAAGCCGGAGATGAGGGGTGTTCATGGAAAGGCACATTTCGGTTGTTCATCAGGTTGCAAAGAGGTACATTTGGGTTATTTGTCTAGTTGCGCAGCGATATACTGGGGCATTTATCGGGGTGTGAAGTGATATTTTCGAGGTGTTCACCAGACTGTAAAGAGCACTTTTATGGTTGTTCACTATTATCATGATTATTGACTATGAATGAGTTTTGGCAGCATTAAATAAGTTTGAGTGAACTGCAGATATCTAAGTGCATATGTAGTGGAGGGTACATGTTGGACATCATCGTACTGTCTGAAAATTCACGTTGTTCATGATACATTTCTCTTACCTGGCACTTAATGTGGAGAAGTTTCTTTGTTTTACAAAAATATGGCTGTCCAGGTCTAAAATCCTCTCCATGAGCCACATGGACACTTTTGTCTGTAAAAAGAAAGAGAAGTGTGGTCCTACAAATCATTACAAAACTTGTATGATCCAGAGTAATCCCCATACAATAGTGGTGAGAACATATGCAGAGGAAAACAATAGCGATAGACCATTTTGCCGGTTTATTGATCGTCAGTGATCATGCACCAACACACACATTCAGGTGGAGATGCAGGCCGTAAACTGAGCATGTTCTCCATTAGAGCCCAAGTTAAACCACAGGAGAAATCAGCAGTAATGCTGATTATACAAGAATGGAAGGAAATATTGAAAATGAAATTGTCATACACCAAACCTAGTGTTTGTTCACATTACATCACCCAGTATTAAATATTTTTCTGCTCATTTCTCTCGTTGTTTAACCTAGGGCCTTGTGGAGGACATGCCCTTTGTATGGCCTGCGTTTCTGCCAGACTGTGTGTGCTGGTGTGTGACAGATACTCGATGCTTTCAAGATAAAATAAAAATTAATGCTTATCTGATAAAATTTGATGATGAATACAACATGGTATACATCATGGTTGAGATGGAAAACCAGTAAAAATATTTGCTTGTATGATTGGACTCATTTCAGAGCACTGGTGGAAATATAGGTTTTGACCTGAATACAGGAAAAAATAAAAAATTCTAAAAGATATAGGAATTATAGGAAATATATGAGTCACTTGAAGGCCTGTGTACTACTGTCCTGTTTACCATGTAGGGCTCTGAAAGAATCTACTAGGAAAAGAATTCAGCAGGAGATTACAGTTTTTGCAGCACGTTGGATGAGAGGATTTTTCGAAGTTATTTCTAACTGTTTTCTCTCTGGAATCGAGGAGTATAATTATTCACTTCCCTCGATCAGCTATTAGGAAGCTAAGGGAAGCACGAGCCATTGATCCCATCAAAAATGATGGACTGCTGAAAAGCCACTAATATAATTGTTTAACATGATGCAGCGGTGTCAGGACATTTCTGCACACAACATTTCGGTATTAAAGCAAAATTTCAGCATGCAGCATTTTGGCACAAAATGAAGAGTATGACATTTTGGAAAGCGACATTTCGGCACCCTTTTTCACGCCAAATTAAGCTAAAAATGAAGATTTTCACGTTCTTTTTCTAACATATATATAACATATAAACATACCATTTTAAGGGTTACCAAGTTGTAGATTCTCATAGTTGCACACGATTATCCGCGACATTTCGGCAGCTTTTTTTCACTATCAAGGTTGATTGATGAGGTTTTTACTAGTAATAGAATATTTACAATGTATCTAAAATCATGCTTACCGAAATGTCGCATGCTGAAATGTAACTGCCGAAATGTCGCGTATGCGTATTCGATGAATATCCCTACTCACCTGCGGGGACCATGTCAAACAGTTTAACTGCTGAGCCTCGCCATTCTGTCCTTAGGGGGATCTGATACAGAAATAAAATACGTTCAGTATAATGATGAAAATAGACCAATGGTCTGATGTCCCCTGACCTTAGTTGATAGTATTCAGGCCGCTGTTAACTGTTTGTTTTTCGGGACATTATTTGTGAAATTAGACATGCTGAGTGTGATAACTATTAATTTATTGATTATGGATCCTGCAAACCAAATGCATGTACATGTAAATGTGAAGAAAAGGAGATATTTTGCACTTAAAAATCTTAAAACCCGCATGAATTTGAATCTAATATTTCCCCTTTAAATTTAGGATGCGAGAGAGTTATGAGAAATGAACAATCAGTTAACGGTGGCCTTGTCCCAGGTGGCAGAAGAAATATGTAAGGTCTCTAATGATTTGATCATTCAGAACATATTTCTACGAAGTAGGCTCTCATTTGCAAATTGTCCAGTAATGAGTGAGTCAGTCAGTGAGTCCATCAGGATCCTTTCTCCTTCAAAATGAGAAGAACTGAATTGGGGAAATTAAATGTTTGAGATATATGTATTAAGGAAGTGTGACGTCACTGGACCTAGATATGATTGCAACAGACCACCATAGAACAGGGTTCGCACAGCTGGGAAAGATCAAAATTCCAGGACATTCCAGGACATTTCCAGGACAAAATTGCTGTTTTCCAGGACAAAGTTGCATGCATGATTACACAAATTGTACGTAATAAAAAAAACAAAACAAGATTATCTCCCCTGTTGTCACCAGGAAGTATGAAATACACGTGGAATATGGCTCCGTTTTCGGCTTGAAATATTTGTCACTAAAACGAACAACTCATTCAAAGATAGAGATTCTAATCTGAAGGACAACGGATGGGTAAATAAATAATCGTACAAATTAAATCTTACAACGATATTATGCCTGAATCGGCCGTGGAAGAGCCAAAGAAAGATGTGATAGTCCGATTAATCCGCATATTTTATCGCTCACGCTGATAGCAGGATTCATGCTTTGCACCTTTCGCGTGACTTTTCACGGCACTTTCCCCCATATTTCCAACATCGAACGTGTTTTGGCAAAGCCTGCACTTCGCTCTGTGCAAAGACTCCTTGAGGCGCCATGCAGTCCCGGCAGTCCCGGCAGTCCGGATGACTCGGCCACGAAGAATTAAAATGACAAAGGCGTGACATCATGTCATTCTTTACATTTCTCTCTCAGATTAATGATCGGAGGTTTCCGTGAATATCCGTCACCATGGGAGCTCAGTGACGGATGTCTCAATTCGATATTTGATTGGCCGAGAAGTTTTACTATATTTACTACGAAAGTTTATGAATGAATTGGCGCGTCAGTGAACTGGGGAATCCCCCGACAGCGATGACCGATCGTTGGAGTGAGCATTTGCCGACGGATGATTCGCAGCACAGTCATTCTATTGATTTTCCAGGACTTTCAAGGACACATACTATTTTTCCAGGACTTTGCAGTACTGGAAAGCATACTTTTATTTTTCCAGGACATTTAAGGACATTCCAGGACTGTGCGAACCTTGTAGAATACCATATTTTATTTGCAGTTTACTCTGTGTAATAAAATCGTAAAAAATTACAATAAATATTTTCCGACACTGTTCGCAACATTTGGTCTTTCATTGATGGAAACTTTACTTGAGGGTTTACGATCGCTTTAAATATAAAATATTTTGAACCTTGCCACAGACTGATGATGTTTTCTCTGAACATTGAACTCACCAGTTCATGGAAGGCCCTGTATTGTTGGTCAATCTGTTGACAGGTCTGTTCTGACCAGTTGATATTGGTCATAACAAGTTTAACCTTGGGGGCTGAAATATTCAAATGATAATGTTCCTATATTACATACAAGAAATATATAGCCAATTCTTTATAAAGTCAATTACAGGTGAGCATCTGACATATAAACATAGACAGCCCAAATATCACCATCCTATAAACTTAGAAGAAATTAAAAATGTTTACGTATGGGTGGGGTTAGTATTATAAAACATAAATCAGTTTTATTCCTTGCATACATATAGAGCAATGAAATTTTCCCAAGGTAGGATTTTTTCCTAGATTTGAAAGAAAAATGTAAAATCTGGGGGTGATTAATTTATTAGAACAGGAAGTTGACAAAATGGTTCAAAATCATACATAAAATTTCTTCGTTATCTCAATGAATTGGAGGATGATTAAATTTATTAGAACCACTGATTGAATGTTTTCCCAAAAATAGAGGGTGATTAAATTTTGATATGGGGATTGGATAGAAGGATTACCGTTAACTAAACTTTCTGTTTCAAATTCTGTCAAAGTTTGAGATTCAACCTACATGTATAAAAATGTGAGACAAATGACTAAACCCCCCTTCATTCATCACACAAATTCTCCCTTCAGAGTTCTATCATTATTCTGTGTTGTCTACAATCATGTTCCTGAAATGAGGGACTCTGAAAGACATGTCACTCTCCACCATGTCCACCACTGCAATATATACAAATGCATGTATTACACATGGACACTGTTGATCTGGCTACGTAGATCACTGTAAAGTAGATCACTTTTTCTCATAAAAAAAACACCTAAAAACTATAAGAATGTTGGCCACTCCAACAAGAAAAGTCTGACTCTTCAAATAATATTGTCATAGTTTTGACATGTGCAGATGGACAGACAGATATCATCAATCTATATATACATGATATATAGGAGACTTGCCCAAAGTTACATTCTCATTACTCTGTTCTTCAGCTTTTCTTTCATATTCTACCAGATCGCCCAACACTTCCATAATCTGCAAAAGCAGAAAATGAAATAATCATAACAGTAAAAGCTACTATGGCATTCATCTTCAGGTATAAATTATAATATAATTATAATCCTACATTGTGAAACACCCTACCACAGATTATTACCGGTATCATTTCTGTGGTGAAAGTGAACTGGATCATTTGCGTACACTTCGCCATCCATAAGATAGATAGATAGATAGATATTTTATTTAACGTCAGTTTTGTACACAAATAACTCTAGCCGAGGGCTAATATCACCGACGAATGAAAAAACAGTGTCAACATTAAATATAAAACAATATTAATAGATTAAGAACAGCATGGTGAATATATATATACAAAACATTTCACTTTCGAATACACTAAGTATTATTGAGAAATCAAGTAAAACTGAGGTGATTATTTACACTAATATAAAGAAGAAAACAAAAATACAAAGTAGTTCTAAGAATAGCAGCACAGTTAAATTCTGGATATAAATATTAAATAGTGAAAGAGAATAATAATATAACAGATATGATCAGATGAGTATTACCTAAAGTATTAAATTATAAAAACATATATTAAGAAATAGAGATTGGTTATAGATGAAATAATAAGATAAGTATTTATTTACAGTATTTACACTAAATTAATAAAAATTTAAAATCATAAGGACATAACCGGTAAAATACGATGATTACACTAAAAATAATAAACTAAATAGTCGACCAATAAATTCTAAATAAAAAAGAAGAAAACTTCACACTAAAATACTAAATTCTACAAATGTAATAATAGCACTAAAATAAAATATGAAGCTGCGCATCTGAAAACCCCTCGGCTCTGGGCGCCAGCCATTCATAATGTATTCAATATGAACCAAGATTTCAGGAACACCAAGCAGTCAAGTGACAAATATACAGATTCTGAAAAATTTTGCAATTAGAAATGGCCTCTAAGGTTTCCATCCAATCAGAGAAACTGGTATTCATTACGTAAGTCTCTTGATGCATCAATGACAGAGATAGAGATCATTATTGATTTTGCATGAATTAAAGATGGCCGCCCATCCTTCCCGCCACTCAGAGGAACTGATGTGGTTATATTCATTGCAAGTCTCTTGATACATCGATGCTGCATACCAAGTTTGATATAGAACACTGATATGGTATCAAAGATATACATCATTAAAGATTTTGCATAAATTAAAGATGGCCATAAAGGTTTCCGCCCAATCAGAAAAAAACAGAACTGTGATTTATCGTAAGTCTATTGATGCATCGATGATGTATACCAAATTTTACATCGAGCACTTTAACGGTATCAGAGATAGAGATCCAGGGATTCAGCCAGAAAAAAAATCTGGGTCCGCAAATACGAGAGAGCGAAGCGACCAAGTCTGAGGGAGCGTAGCGACCGAAGGGGGGAGAGTCCGAGAGGGGGGTTTGCCCCCTCGCGGTTGCAGAAGATTTTTGAAAATTGCCGTTTAAATTGATGGCCTGAGAGAGCGTCTAGAGATGCATTTTATAATAAAGATTAAAAGCAGGAACGTCTGTTTAAAGTCTATTTACACTCTTTGCTACGTATGTATTACCGCGATAATTTGAACTTGGAAGCAGAAATCTTCCAGGACGGTCGCTAACCGAGTCGATACGCGGACGTGGTGGAGAGCACATGAACAGATTTTGATAATGAGAGCTGAAAAACATCATGGCAAACAAAATTATGCCCTCAGATGATCTAATAATATATCCGAATGGTGACAGTTGTTAACTTGACCTTCCAGAGCTTCTACTTTCATTCCCGTGGCCTGCGCTGGAAGAGCACTAAACACAAGAAATCTGGCTGGATGGACAGACTGTAGTCGCAGAAAATGGAGTGCTATCAAACCTCGGGAAGCGGGAAATTTTCCACGTGCTTCAGAGAACCGTCAGGTCATTGTCCTAATTCCGGCAATTGTCGTCTTTTCAAATGTGAAATTCCACATGTGTTTTCATTGATATTCACGAAGGGAAGACTTGGAGAGATATAAAGTAACATTTTAAACCTTTAGCTACCATTTTACTTCTTAACAAGCAGACCAAAAGGGGGATTTTTATTTCATTCAGTAGGGGGGAATGGGTCTGTTGACGGACCCAAATAGACCCTAGCGGAATCCCTGACTGATCATTAATGATTTCGCATAAATTAAAGATGGCCGCCCATCCTTTCCGCCACTCAGAGGAACTGATGTGGTTATTCATTGCAGGTCTCTTGATACATCGATGCTGTATACCAAGTTTCGTATAGAACACTTGAATGGTATCAGGGATATATATCATTAAAAATTTTGCATAAATTAATGATGGCCGCCAAGGTTTCCACCGAATCAGGGAAACTGGTTTGGTCATTCCTTTGAAGTTTCTTGATGCATCGATGATCTATACCAAGTTTCACACTGAACAGTGAAATGGTACCTGAGATACACAAGATTAATGGTTTCGCATAAATTAAATATGGCCGCCAAAGTTTCCAACCAATCGGGTCCAGATTCAATAGGGTTCTGGGTCATGAGCATATGGATGTGCAGTGCAAGTTTGGTGTGGCCTAGGGTAAGTCGTTCTAAAGATATCTTGGTAACGAGAAAGCTGTGATGGTTTCACATAAATTAAAGATGGCCGCCAAAGTTTCCAACCAATCGGGTCCAGATTCAATAGGGTTCTGAGTCACGAGCATATGGATGTGCACTGCAAGTTTGGTGTGCCTAGGGTGAGTCGTTCTAAAGATATCTTGGTAACGAGAAAGGTGTGACGGACAGACGGACAGACGTACATGACGACGACAATACCCTTCGGCCAAATTTTGGCCGAGGGGTAATAAAAACAAAATTGAAGAAGTTACTAGTATACCGGAGTATAAAAATTAATAAATGGATGGATTATCTTCCCAGTTCTGTACATGTTGTTTAAAAGTTCTAAAATCACAGTTTTTCATGTCGGTTGATAGTGTGTTCCAAAGTTTGGCACCATAGACTGACAATGTTTGTTGTTCATACTTCTTAGTTCTGCTGCGTGACACATGTAATTGATCTCCTTTCCTCAGACTATAAAATAGTTCATGCTTACAAAAATAGTCCCACATGAACGGCGGAGAGATATGATGGACGGATTTGTAAACTTCCACAAGAATTTTCCTTTTTCTTGATAGGTCGAGGGTGGGCAGATTAGCTTTACTAAGTAACTTATCATAGTCAGATGCAAAGTCATTAAACATGAATTTCAGTGCCCTGTACTGAATACGTTCCAGTCACAGGCCCGCAAAACAAGAGTTTTGGGGGGTGTGGGCGGTGGTATTAGGGAGAAGTGTCGAAATATTGGGTTTACCGCCAAACAAAATACATCCGCATATTCTACAAGTTAGTATCACTTTATATATTCCCGTCGTCAAATTAGTAAATTTGTGCAATTTTTTACCTTTGCCGGGCGATTCAAAATCCAACGTAACTGTCCATACATCTAGGAACAGTGAAATTATGGTGGGCTTCGTTCTCAATTCTGATTGGTCAGTCGCGACACGCCTCCGGTAAGAGAGGTCAAACACTGATCAGCTGTCGCGACTGACCAATCAGAATTGTGACCTGGGGTGTACACGACGACACCGCAGGTCAATCCGGGGCAATTGTCATGCCATGCCAGCACAGAGAGAATGCTGTATTGAGTAAGACATACTGCATAGTGGCAGCAACTGATGATTGAAGGGGCTTCTATCACAGCACATTTAGTGGGGGGGGGGGGATTTGGCTTGATGTCACACTCAAGTTTGTTTCACTCATATCAGCACACTTAGGCGAGGGTTCAGGGGCCACCTAGGCCCTGGAAGCACCAGGGGTCTTAGATGGCCGGAGACGCATTCTAGCATATTTCCAAGCAATAAAACAAGAAATTTTCGCCTGTGTAAACTCTATTTCATTTGCATGTTTTGCTGTTTCCCACAATTTTTTTTTTAAATATTCGCTGTTTAGCAAATGATGATGTTCGGAAAAATAAATAATTTGAATAAGAAATATACAGAATATATATGATATTCTTTCGACACCAAATCTGAGCCTGCCTTTTCCACAATGGGAGATAAATCAAAGAATGTCCACATTAAACACTCACCATCCTTCCCCCGATCTGAGACAGTGTGTCGCTCAGTAGGAAAGACGTACAATGGGCTGGGATGGAGTACCTCTGTTGTAATAGAACAGGGCCTTGGTCAAATCTGAGGAGGGAAAGAGGACAATTCTTCAATTAACATGAACAGTATTTTGCATGTGCTTATTCCATATTGCATACATGTACAGTATAGACTGACCGAAAGTCATATCACAGCCTGTACTAGCAAGGTTTTTACTTGTTGGGTTATATGCTTGCATATTTAACATTCACGTACCCAAGTCCAGGAACTAAATTCACTGCACAAGCAATGTTATTTTCTCCAGGCATATGCTTTTCACCGATTTCTGAAATACCCTGTAAAAACAACAACACTCATTTCACTAACACCGTAAAACAATTTGGAATGAACGATGTTACTCTTACCGGTTGGGTCTGATCTGCATGATGGAGATGCCAGTCTCTGTGTCACCATTTAGTATGGTATGTACAATCGGAGCCGCTCCCCTCCACATTGGTAACAAACTTGGATGGACGTTCAGTATTCCACTAAAAGCAGTAAAAACATGGAGGTCAGAGGTCAAACTTACATGTACAGGGCAGAAATAACTTAATTTTGAACACGATTGTGGAAAGACCGAAAGTGACCATCTTGTAATACAAAAGCGTGCATGTTTTGATCGCGGCTGAAGGGAAACACTCTTGCGACTATCCAGTTATCAGTAAGTGGAGGTATTATGGAAAAGAAGATACATGCCATTGTTTTTCTGTCTAATTAGCTTCAATTAACCATATGACATCATCAAGGTTCATTTGTAGGGCCTATACCAAAGTTGTACCAAACCAGACAAAAACTAGATATTGTAGGTACAATAACACAGTCTTTCCTTTTGTTCTCTATGGTAATTTGAATACAGATTTGCATTAAAGAAATTAGGATATGTAAATTGGCGAGCTATTTGTTGAATAAATTTGACTTATTTGCATGAAATCGCAGAAATTAGACTGGCTCATTAAATTGCCGTCCTGCATACGGGCTGACAGGAAAATTTATACAACTAGAGCCAGGTGATTATCTGATTGATGTCTACGTTTCAACATAAGGCAAAATATACACTCCGACCCTGCCAGTTTCCGACAAATAGTTCGCAAATTCAAACCATTTCACCTCAGACAGAAAAGCTTGAAGTTACTCCTGCAGTTATAAATATCATACTCTGGATAAATACTGAAGAATCAAAGATATGCTATCAAGTTTTTAACGGACTATATTCGGGACTACTGAAAAAACAGGGACTGTAGTCTCTAACAAAGGCCTCGTTGTCATCGAATGGTCATGCAAAGATGTCCAAACTGAACCCGTCAATGCATAGATCATTACTGTAGCATGTATATAGGCCTATGTGTGAGTGAGTGAGTAGAATGTAACGTCGCTTTCAACAATATTTCAGCTATATTATGACGAACCAACCAAGCACCATCCAGCCAAGCTGCGTTCCTGCTACTTCAAAGAAGAAATCTTTGAAGCAGCATGGAACGAGACACCCTCCATCCACCCTATAAAACACTGAGGACAGCACACAAGACACAGACAGGATGCTTACATGGTGCAATAAAGACAAGTGATATTACAGTGCTAGACATCACATTATCAAGTTCCTGTTGCTTCTCAGCAAAATGCATTGACATGATTGAAGCAACAGGAAGTGTGAGGAGAACTCTCGCACATATATAACCTGTTTCGCTGATGGGAATACATCTGAATACAGGAGATTTAAATAGGTTTGTGTATTAATATATACATGTAGTGTTGTTTTTTCGATTAAATGTTGGTTTGTATGAATGCTTCACAATGGCTGTGTGCATAGGGAAGTAGTGGGGGGGGTTGGTGTTGAAAGGAAAATTATATCAAAGAGAGAAAAACATCTATGCCGGATTCGAAGTTAGACCCTCTAATACAGAATGTCACTAATATACCGTTAAAGCAGCACTGAATCGCTGTAGTTCAAAAGTTCAAACTCGTAACTCTATTCGCTAAAATATATATATTTTGGGAAATTTAAATTTGGATATTACTGCCAAATTTTGTAACGTATCATCTTCCGTACAAAACTGCAGCATGGCCATAGACGTGATGTTGGAATTGCGATGTCACTTCCTGTCTCAGTTCTATAGTTTCAGCTGTGTTCTGTTGACAGGTAGGCACAAAAGTCAGATATGTTCCATCCAACGTGCTGGATTTATGAGGTCATTCTTTCCGACAATTATTAAAACTCTTTAAAATATGAAAGTGGTTCACATAAGCATTCGCCGAATATTGAAGAGAGAAGTATTGAACATGTTGAAAAGACACTCCAATAATCCTTGACCGGGTGGTCTATATGCAAGTACACAAGTTCATCTGACAATCCAGCACTTTTTTGTGAATTCCTATTAGCGATTGCCAATATATGCGACCCACGGGTTTCAATGCCGAGCAGGTGGATAGGAAAACAAATACACACTAGACATTGTTGGTACGATGGCAGTCTTTCCATTCTTACCACAAATGAGTCAATACTTGGTCATCTGGTCGCAACCATTGCTGTGGTCGCTTAGAACGTGCAGACATGTTTTTCACATTGCTTGTTACTACATACTTTTTTATTGCGTTTTTCCTTTCACAAACCTGCTAAAATTGGTAACCAGCAGCTGTTGGAACACATTTCCGAGCTTTATTTGGGCCTTAGATGGCCCCTTCATCGAACCAAAAATGTTAGTACATTGAAATATGTTTAGAAAATGGTCCCTGGAGTCCAAACAATGGCTTGAATGGAGAAAGTTAAGCTTGAGAATTGGTCGCCTGGAGACTGCTTCTCACAGACTGTTTTTCTGCCCGACAAATGATCCCAAATATCGATGGTCAGGCGACATGAAGCAAAAATGGTTCCATAGTTGCATTTGTATTAGAAAGAACTCATTCTTGGAAGTATGTGTACCAGGCAACAAATTAGAAGTCCGTATCTATTGTGGTTCAAGAGTTAGAACATTTCAAAAACTGAGCCAGCTTCGTCATGTACATGCAACACGACAATAATTTGATTGCGAACACGGGATGCCTCAATTTGAATTTGAATAAAGAGTAAATTTAAAAGATATATTTTGATGGCTTCTAGTGTTTTTCTGTTACGTCATGTAATGACTTACACTGACATATTTACCAGATATTCCCCTTTACGAATTTGCTTGAAATAATAATAATAATAAATAGAAATAAATTCGAAATGGAAAGACCTAAAAATCTATGAAGTGCAATATATCACAATCCAATTTGAATATTAATTCTGATCACGTAAATTCTCAAATTCTCAGAATCAATGCAGCAATCACTTATCTTTCTTCTGACAAGTTTCAATTTCCATTTAGGTTTTCCCTTTAACCATGTCACCAGCTTGGGATAAACAGCTCTCACAATTCACAAAATAGCCGTAGCAAAAAACTGCTGAAGTGTCAACATAGTTTGCTTCATCTAAAATACATTTTCCCTCAGTACTTTTTTTCGAAGGTCTTTTGATATAGCATAATAGAGTTCAGTTTTATTAGCCATTTGGCTACTTTATAAATAAAATTGCTGCAGCTGTTACGGCAGGGGGGGAAGGGGGAGGGGGGATTTGGTTAATGTCACACTCAATATTAATTCACTCCTGGTGACAGCCACTTAGATTAGTGGAGGAAGACGGAGTACCCAGAGAGAACATCAGCAAGTAACTGGCAAACTTTCACACATGCATCACCTGCAGCTGTTACTGTAGAGAGCAGAGAGCGGTTTAATATCACACTCAAGTTTGTTTCACTCATATGGTGACAGTCAGTTTGGATGGTGGAGGAAGCCGGAGTACCCGGAGAGAACCACCGCCCATCAGCAAGTAACGGACAAACGATGATGTATGTCACAATAGGACATCCTTCACAACTGACTAGTCCATAAATTATACATGATCATAATAGAATAGAATAGATTCTGACATCATCAGTCAGGTACTTTCATACGTTTATCACCACATCTGTTTTATTGTGTTAAAAAATCCTATTTGATGTCGTTTTCACAGAAAGAAAATATCAACTCAGCTTTTCTATGTGCTTTCATGTCAAGTGTGCAGGCGTTATTTGGTAGAAGTGTTAATGTACGTACAAGTACATGTACCAGGCATGTGGGTTTTCTCCACAGATCCGTACTGAATAACAGCAATTATGTAACTGTATGGACAATTCTGACTAATCAATCATCATCCTCTTTAAAGGTGAACTGCAGAACTTTTAATTTTATCTAAAATGTTGCTTATATACATCTTGTCTTATGTGACATAACTTTTATACGTTTTTGGGGCAAATATATTTAGCAAAATTGTACTAATAATAATATTTAAGTTATCCTGTTATAAATCCGTCTTGAAAACTTGCTTCGCTTGTCTCTCTTGATTTGTAGAACGTTCATATGACGTTATAGCAGTCTCCTTCATTCAAGTTTTATTTAAATGTGATGTCATGCTACGTCGGATGAATGAGCGAGGACCACTATAACGTCATGACGTTCCAAAAACAATGGGAGGCAAGCGATGACGTTTTTAAAAGTTCTGGCTCTCGTTTTCTGGTGGTATAGGTTTTGACTTCTCATATACCCAAAATAAAACAATAACCCACAGAACTATTACCACACATATTTGTAACAACTATAGAAGTTCTTGTTTTATGACATTTTAACAGAACATTGGAAAGCTTTTCAGTTCACCTTTAAATATTAAATAAATACTGTAGTCTAAAAACAGTTCACTGTTCGGTCTTCTGTGTCATCTTGTGTTTTTATTGCCCTGCTTCTCAATGATGCTGGCTCAGCAAAGAAATTGTTGAAGTCAATTGATTTTACTTCAGCTTGAATTCAGCACTGCTGAATGGTGTAGCGAAATGCGAGTGCTGAGTAAGATACTTACCATGGAAACATGTCAATAACATCTCTGGGAACAAGGTGACCGAATGATGCAAGGACGCCCACATCAAACTTGTTTGACATCGCAGGTATTGGCCAATCATAGACTGGCAAATCATTCGCCTCGGCATATTCACTTACTGAACACTGTTACGAATATACAAAATATTTTTTTATATAATTTAAATTTATTTTCTGATGTCTACATGAATTCTACATGTATATGTAGTGTAGAAAACTGTCACAGATATAGATCGGACATGAATGTACAGATGAAAATCACCATCACATTATATGTTTGCCCTTTGGGCGGGCATATAAAAAGTTTAAATAGAAAACAATTGTAACCTACCTACATGTATCTGCTTAAGCCCGGCGCACACGAGAGATATCAGCTGAGCTAGCGGCCTCAATTGCCTGTCAGCTCAGGGGCTAGCTTTCGTGTGGTTTCAGCGCACACGGTGAGCAAATGTTTCACGAAATTGATTTCAGTTCCCGCATAACATCTTCTTTAAGTCCATTTTGAAGAGTCGAGCGTATCAATCGCGTGAAAATAACATGCGATTCATTGACCGGTCCAATAAAACTGCTGAGCTGTTGGCTTGCGTTCGCCGCACACGCTGAGGATTTGGCCTCGCGAGGCGAAATTATCAAACAAGTTTGATATTTTTTCCCCGGCCTCGCGAGGCCAAAAACTCACCAAAAACTGTCCGCACACGAGAGCTAGCCCCTGAGCTGAAAGGCAATTGAGGTCGTCAGCTCAGCTGATAGCTCTCGTGTGCGCCGGGCTTTACCCAAATGTGCCTTGGCAAACACAAATAATATTTTGGGTGACCTTATACACAGGCAAAATTAAACAAGGAGCAAAATCTAGTCTCAATCTTACACCTGTGTATACACATATTGGTTGAAGTAGCTACATGTTTATGAATATTTCATACTCCAAACCACGAAAAAGTTTCCAACCCTCGCAATTCAGAAAACGGCCTCGGCAAAAACACTGCACCATCCCAAGACAGGATTCGTCTATCGATATTCCAACTATCAGGGATAGCTTGTACACCACAAAGAATACCAGCCACCTCAAACGGAAATATTCCGGAGTGCAATCGTGATCTCCTGCTCTCTCCGAATATGCCCATATTCGAAAGAATTGACTGACAGGCAATGTCTCGTATATTTTATCTCTTTCTGGTTGCTTTAAAGTCAGAGGTCATGTAAATATATAGAGATCCCATGAAGGTGGTGTATTGCCCCAAAACGCTGTCTGTTCATTGGCTGATATTTTAAATATACGGTTCTAGTAGAAACTGTTAAGTCCTCATCAGATCACCGAAGTCAAGCAACGTTGAGCTCGGTCAATACTTAGATGGGCAACTGGGTGCTGTACTGGCTGGGCTGATCAGTGTCCAGGATAATAGGAACTGCGGACACTCTCGTGTTTTGGTACATGTAGGCACAATGGTGATATGACTGAAAAAACAACGTTGAATCCTACTACTCACTCACTCACCCTGCGTTATGGAGGATGAAAAACTGCTGAGGTAAATGCTTTTTGCTTCAGTCAAAATACATTTTGCCTCGGCACTTTTTCCCAAAGTCTTTAGATGTTCAGACTTACATGTATTGGCCGCATGTATGCTAGGAAACTCACACTACCAGGCAAAACACATACATCGTGGTTCCTGATGAACGATTCTGTACTTGTCATATTGTTTTTTATTGGTCTGATGCTGATCTACAGTGTTTTAATGAGACAGTGCCTCGGCAAAATAAATGCTGACCTCAAATGATTTTTTGGCTCAGCACTGCTGAATGCAGTAGAGAATTGCCAGGGCTGGCCAATGACTTTTCTAATTCAGATGAAAGAGTTGCTTTATTTTTATATAAGTTAATTTTTCTCTATATCCCCTGCATTGCATCAAGATCGTACAATGCTAAATCACACAAACTATTTGAACAGGTTTTTTTCATACAAAGTAACTGGAATAAGATCAGGTGGGTAAGCTAAAATACACATGTAATACCAAAATTAAGGAAATTTACTAGGGGAAATAATTCAAGTTATGTGAGAAAAAAAATGAATACAAACTGGTCCATCAAGGGAGATAACTTTTGAATTACCTCCCCTTGACCACAAGGATTTATAAATAAGCAAACCTTTTTCTTGCTCACAACTTCCAGTTTTCCAATAACACTGGGTTGACCTGTGAGCCTGCAAAATAAAGTATGAAAAGTTCAATTATTGATGTTTTATCTATGCGGAGAAATATAACAATCTTATTCATGATATGGTAAAATAAACAATTTCCAATCCACAGTAAGTAAATTGAATAACTGTTTGCAGAAATTGTGTTAAAATCGTTGTACAATTATAAATGATTACAGTAATTCCCCTGATAATTTGATCACCAGAAGTGCAGCAAAATGGCAAATATCTGGCAATATTTTCCACGGCACCAGCTACAAAGTGTCACATTTTGTCATTAAATGGCTTTTCTTCAATGTGAATGAAGAATGGGAATCTTACTTTTTCTTTTGACTTTGAATAAACGAGTTGAAAAGTGAACTTCCTGTCATTGAATTATTAGGGGAATTACCATAGCAAGAATACAACATGTATATGACAATTTACACATCTTGCTCATCGATTCCAGTCTCTCAGTTTTAAGGAGGGTGATCTCCCTCTCTCAGGTTTTTCTCGTGTTTTTTTTTTTTTTTTTTTTTTTTTTCTTCAAAACTGGGGTGTGTACACTCCCATGCTACTTGCACAAAACAAAATCTAGGAGAGTTTTCATGGCCTTTTTTATGCGCTGGACAGTACATGTACCACTGGGTATTTGTTCAATATTTTACAGCCACGATTCCACAGATAGCCCTTCCAATGACCATGCTGTCGCAGGGTTCACAAACATGAGAAACTGAATTCACTGAATCATTTTTCGTTTATCAATTGTTTTTCGACTCCCCATTGCATCATGGGATATTTTCGCCCATTGCACTTGGTGCAAAATAAGAGACAACCCTCACAATTAGCCACAGCATTCAGCAATTGCTGAGGTAAATGCTGTGGTATTATTGGTTCGCCTCAGCAATTTTTAACATGGCATTAAATGGAAGTTATTCTGATGCCACAGGATTTTTGCTGGAAGAATTTTCTCAATTGTGAGGGCTGAGAGAGTCTCAAAGTTGCTACACTGTCAGAGTTTTACATGCAGTAAAATGGATCTTCTTTAATTACCTTTTTGTGTTTACATGTAGAGCTTTCAGAATCTGCAGCGAAAACTTGTCCGTTCCGAAAAAGAGAATCCGCCAAGGTGGCGAGGGATGACCATTTCCAGTTTCAATCACGGATATTGAATCTGATTGGTTGGTTGCAGACATTGATGAGCTACTACATGTAAGACTACAACAAAATATTCTACTTTCAGGCTTCAAGCGGGTCCACTTCTGACATGGCAATCTGGAGATCCAGTTGTCCAATGGAAGCCTTGGAAATGAAGCACATGACCAGGCATGATGGCCACACCCACGACTTCTACACATAGTCCAACTTGAACAGGCTATTCTAACCATTTTGAACACCCTACAGCTTTATCGTTCAATCTCTTTGTAGTTATTGTATGAAGAAAAATACTCCTGGCGAACTGACAAGTGCATTGACACGAGACTCCTGGTGTACATCTGTGGTTGATAATTGTCCTCCCATGCCTATATCTACCATGTTGTCTACAGCATGGGGTAGATTTCTTACTATGGATAGATGGTGTAAATATACATACATGTTTTTTTTAGACTTTTTTCATTTTGTCACATCACATCAATTGTAGTATTGCCTATATCTTCATTCATCTCAGTCCTTGACAGATTACTGGATTTTATAGAAACTCCCAACTACATCGAGAGAAAGCTTCCAGTTATTAAACACTTGATTGTTCAATTCAAATTTTCAAAATGAAATTCAGTATTTTCATCGGCCATGTTGGCTGGAGAGAAACTTCTGAAGAAAGTTCAACCAATGACAGAGTTCCTTGTTTACATGTAACTAAAACATCTGTTTCTCCAAGCTGTGTAAGAAATGTAGCTGATGTTCATAGCTGACTTGGGTTATTAACGGCTATGATATCGGATTATCCATCTGCAATAAAAATCAAATTTGGAATGAACATCAATAGGAATTGTCTTGATAAACAAACATGATACTGCATCAACATCAATGTAAACAAAATGGCTACGGTATAGACAAAATAGTCAAATGACATATTTGACTACACGTATTTCACTTCATTTGACTGCTTGATTGTACCCTATTTAGTTTCTCTTTGTGCAATGTAGTTACCCAACAATTTGACTACTTGACAACATAGGCGAGAGAAGGTAGGAGGGGTGGGCCCCCTTCCCCAAACCCGCCTATGTTGTCCAGTAGTCAAACTGTTGGATAACATATTTTTAACAAGCTGGAGGACTATTTTGCACTTATCACACATTACAGCTCATCAAAACTATTATCATGAAGATAGCAAACAGAACTTGGAATTTTTATATGGCAGTAAACTCCATGAGTAAACAAATCCAGGGCATTTCCCCCAGTGGACATTCCCCCCCTCCCCCCCTCCCTATATTTTTAGGTTATAAATGTTGAACATATTTTTTATTTGACAATATTAACTTTTTTAAATTTATTTTCTCTTCATGAGAATAGCAATATAGTATTATAGCACAGGCCAGAATATTTTGTGACAGGTCGGAAACTATTTTTCGGTTCTGTGTATTCTATCTCCGGAAACTAATATTAGGTTCCTGTGAAATAACTGTATGCATGGGAACCCTTTTTTTATAATTAAATGTCACAAAATAAACTGCTCTGTTATAATTTGTCAGTCTTGTCTTTTATAAAAGTGTGGTCATTTTCCAATCCTGGTGAATTGGCTGTAAGGTATTTGAAGAATTAAAGGATATTTACTTCACAGACATTCCTAAGTGATTCCGGCAGCATAGTTCAAAATTGAACTCCTTGTTGCGGGGGGGTGCATTCATTTTCATTTCCAATTTGTATCAGGTGTCAGGCACGATGACAGAAGCACAGATAGTTAACGTCATTAGCATTTTATGTTCATGGGATATATCAGTGAATGCATGGTGATTGTGAAGCATGACACAAACAGACTCATGTTGTCTGGTTACAGTGTCACCCCTATTTGTTTTTAATAAAAACATTCTCTATATCAGCTTCTAGTTTGTAATGTTTGTAAAATAAACTATACGATATGGTAACATTGGAATTCTTTGGCAGTTGACGAAGAATGAAATTTGTTTCAGTAGACCGTAGCACATTTTCCTTCGTCAGTTTTTCTGTTGCAATGTGTAAAGTTTGACAGGCATCCATCGATAACCTTCTTTTACTCATTTATCTAACATGTGAGCGTGGGTTCCTGATCTGTTGACCTTTTACCGTTGATCTCAAGAATATTCATGACTCGAAATACACCTCGGCGACTGCTGATCTCCAATGGTCTCTTCAACAGTGTAAGCAGATATGCAGTGTTGTCTTGTCTAATCGAACGTCGAAGCTGGACGAAGCATGACGATGCTAAATTTATTTTAGCTCTAAAGCATGGCATGCTTTCAGCAAAACTTTTGACATCGTTAATTCTACGTGTCCAAGACAGGTGGACATGTGAACATTCCGCTCCCTGTATTCGGAGCATAACAATGGGAAACGATAAATCGCTGCCGTGTTTTTTCTTCGACGGAAGCGACAGAGAAACGGAACGATCGTTACCGTGAAATAGTCTGGCCTGTAGCACATTTTAAATCAATATAGCACATAGGTTTACAATAAGGTTTACGATACAGCACATTATATAGCACATTTTAAACAGTATTTAATTGTGTTCAATTTTTTACCTCAGTTTTCACTTTAGCTCAATTTTATATTTCAAGAACTCATCAAATGACTTCTTTCAGCAGAGATAAATGTCACAACCAGAAACTGCTCAAGTTCAGGGATTCTCACACCTAACTTATTGTTTCCAAATAATCAGCTCAATACTCATGTACTGTAAACCAAGTTTACACGGGGTGTACATGTAGGCCCAAGTTCAGTAAGCGGATCAAACCTCAATACTTAGCCTTAGGCCTATACATGTACACTCTGGGAAAACACGGCTCCACAGGTTGTACAGCTCTATCCGGCCATAAAACAACACCACCCCACTCTCTGTCCACTGCTTTTATCGAGTTCGGCAAATAGTTTCATTGCCATGAAGAGCTGATCCACCTGCAATCAGCAGATCAGTCTTCAGATATCAATGGCTGGTTGAATTTCTCCTGGTTTACCGCCATTATTTTCGTGTTGGTCATGTGATCCGCATGATACATAGTACATGATACATTGCCGATCACGAGCCCATGGAAGCGTGTTGTTCCAGAGTTTACATGTAAATTCAGTGAAACTAAGAGGATTCATGGCGTTGTAGAAATGACCGAACCGAAGCAATATCGTAAAAAAAAAAAAAACAAAAAAAAAAACGAAAAAAAACGGAAAAAACCGTGAAAGTCCTCATATTCTCACGAAAAGAAAAAAAAAGGTTATGTTCACTGAGGGAAATGTCCATTGTCAGCTGAGGGAAATGTTCACTGCATAGGGGAGAAATGTCCGTTCTCCTGAGTAAAATTGTGTGTGCTGAGCCTGAGGCTGAGTGTTGTTGTTGAGTGGACTTACATTACAACAACAACATGAAGCTACAGCATTCTCGGTCCCTCGTCGATTTTGTGATCAATACAAGCATCGGAGTGTATTTCAATATACACAGTAATTTAACAAGAAATCCTTCAATTGCAAATGAAATCTGCAACAATTTGCAAAAAAAGTTCCTACTGCATTAATACAGTCTAGCACGTGGTAGAGCTCTTCTGCTCACGGAGGTACATAGAGCGAAGCTATTTTTAACTTTTGTCGAAAAGAGCGCAGAACGATGGATGGTGGCGCGTTCAGAAAATGCAAAATGTAAGGATTCTTCCGTTGTTGTTCTTGTTGTTCTAAACAATCAGTTTCCGTCTTCGTGCGCGTATCAACAAAGCATTAGCTGTCTGTAATATTTCTTCGATTTTTGACAGTCTGCACACTCGCTCGCCTGGCAAACAGGGCGAAAGGCAACATGCCACCAACAACTGAACAACAACACTCACACTGAACATGCTTAAACTAGCTAAATAATAAATAGCCCTCACGAGTATGAGGGCTATAGTATAGGTCGGCCCCAGTCACCTCCAGCGAGGGTTTTAGATACTTTTATTACGATTCACCCACCTCTGAAACTGCCGTACATCTAATCTCTATTAGCGCACTATTTTAAAATCTTGCGCACTATTGTGAAATAGTGATGCATAGGCTAGCCAAGTTGACATGGCTTCGTTCGTTCCTACTACGCCATGATGCCTCTCAATGAACTTACATGTACACTCTGGGATCACACGGCTCCAGGAGTCGTTCGGCTCTATCCGGCAATAAAACAACCTCTCCCAGCTCTCTGCCCATTTGTTTTATCAAATTCGGCAAAGAGTTTGATTGCCGTGAAGAGCTCATCCGTCTGCAATCAGTCTTCAAACATCAACGGTTGGTTGTCGGAATTCTCCGCCATTATCTTTGTACGTGTCATGTGATCAGCAACGTATCGTGCCCACGTGACCGGCCGTATGAAGATAATGGCGGAGAATTCAACCGACCGTTGATGTTTGGAGACTGATTGCAGACGAATGAGCTCTTCACGGCAATCAAACTCTTTGCCGAATTTGATAAAACAAATGGGCAGAGAGCTGGGAGAGGTTGTTTTATTGCCGGATAGAGCCGAACGACTCCTGGAGCCGTGTGATCCCGGAGTGTACATGTAAGTTCATTGAGAGGCATCATGGCGTAGTAGGAACGAACGAAGCCATGTCAACTTGGCTACGCATAGGCCTATATCGCCGTCTGAATTTTCCAGTCGAAAACTTCAACTCTCTACGCACCATGTTGGTGACGTCACGGTATATGTGTGCTGGCTGTTTGCAATTGAACATGGTGCGTATAAAGTGGAAGTTGTCGACTGGAAAATTCAGACGGCGATATATTCGTTACTATTTCACAATAGTGCGCAAGATTTTAAAATAGTGCGCAGGAGGGGATTAGATGTACGGCAGTTTCAGAGGTGGGTAATTCGTAATAAAATTATCTAAAACCCTCGCTGGAGGTGACTGGGGCCGACCTATAGCCCTCATACTCGTGAGGGCTATATATTATTTAGCTAGCTGAAACAGACTGTAACTTAACAGTTTAATGGGCTCTGTTGTTATTAGCCAGAGTATAAAGACAAGCTGCCTCCCACTACACGACTGCAGGCCCAAGTAACGTTGCTGCTCCAAAACAACCCATGATGCAATGCATAACATTGACAGCCCTTCTCAGATGTTTACATCAGATATGGCAGTGACCATGCAATGACATGCATGGAAGTTTGTTATGGGGCAGCAAGGTTGACTTGGGCCCCAACTGCATCTTCATGGAGCAAACTGCCCTATTATAATCTGCTATGGCCATAGCTAATACAAAGTAATAAGCCACATCATAATCCCAGAAGTACCGCATGTTACACAGTGGTTGAATTTAGTATGGGTCCGCTGGCCCGTGGCCAGTAAAATTCCCGTCGGACCAGTTTACTTGGCCAAGCAGTGGTCCAACTGGCAAGTGCAGATTTCGAACCTGTCGGCAACAAAAATACTCATTTTCGAACGTTTTGGTCTGCATGTAGGTATACAAGTTCTAATGCAATCGATAAAATACTTGCGAACAAAGCTGTGGTTTCCTCGACTACGACACAAATTCAAAATGGCTTTAGCGATTACTTTTGGCACATGTTTAAAGCCGCCCAATGTAATCCATAAAAAGAAAGATGTTGAATATTATCATATAGCTGCGATATACGAGTGGAATGATTTTTTTATCGACTGGTTTAGGCGGACACTGTGGGAGACAACTCGCTGTTGTTTGACAGGAGATTGGTCGCCATTTCTGTTGAACTGTCAACATGTGGCGGTTCATCGATGCCGTTGAGCCGCCCCCCAAAAAGCCGAATTAACTGATGGGGAAAAATTACTGCGCAATCGCGAATATAACAGCGAAGACAGCGCAAGTTCCAAAATTCTTGGACGGTCGGGCGGACATACATGTAGTTAACATACGATGACAGCAGCAAGTCGATGAAGTGTGATTGGTGTCTTCAGTTTGCCTCCACAGATTCTGAACGGAAATCAGCATTTGTATCTGAGCATTCATCTTAAATATAAAACTTCATTAAATTTTGGAGGACCAGTTATCTTTGAGGAGGACCAGTTATGACTGAACCTCACTGGTCCCATTGTCCAGAAGCACTTGGCAGTTAATTTCGACCGCTGGTTACAGCATATTTATGCCAGGGCAGGAAGGGCAGGTTCATGCACATGAATTTTTTTCACAAGAGCCAGCAATGCCGCCATCTCGAGACACTAAAATGCTAAAATTATTCTAACAACATTGTTTTGTGCAAATTTCTTGAACTGTTGAACTGGTGCAGACAAAATACCCTGGCATTCATGCTGGCTCTCATGAAAAAAACGCATACATGTGTGTTAACCTGCCCTCCAGTCTCGCGCCTGACATGAATATGCGGTAACATGCAGTACTTCTGGGATTACGATGTGGCTTATTGGCTTTCAGGGTATTCTCCTGGCAGAAATCCCACATGATAGCTCTCTGGACTGGATCCGGTGGGTTTTATTTGCTTGGAATATGAATACCACTTGGACACATACCTGCTGTATATATGCCAACTTGAAGGGAAAGGACGTGATTGTAAGAATGTTGAAAATTGAGGTCTTGATAATCCAGTCCAGTGAGAGCTGAATAAAGTTAAATGTCTGCTCGACGAATGTAAGAATCCTTTGGAAACCATGAACTGTAGTCCGAGCTTCCTCTAACCCTTCACCCAGACAACCCAGATAAGTGGGAACCATGTCACTATTTTGACAGTGAGGCTCCCTCTTACATCATTACTCCAAGGTCAATGACGATAAAGCATGGTCTTATCAGTGAGATTGAACAAAATTAACAGTGACTGTTAATTATTTGAAAGGATTAGTGAACAATTTTTGCAATCAGTTAATGAACATTTTACTAAATATAACCACAATGGAGGAAGTTAGCCAAAAATCTTAAGCCAGAAAGTAAACTAAATTATGAGCTGTTTTACCATTTATTAATGAACAACAGGGGAATATTCGTACAAGGAAGACAACTCATATTGCTTCTTTTCATAGTTGATTGTGAAGAAATATTTCACCGATCTCTCGCGTTCTTACACAAAGTTATCACTCAGTAGATGTCATTTATGTTGGGTAGTTTAGTACTATTACCGAGAGACTAATCTGCAGCTTAGCACCATAATTTAATGGAAACAGTCAGGAGATCATATGCACTTACTCGCCACCAATTTTTATTTTTTTTTGGGGGGGGGGGGTGATGCATGGCTACCACTGCCCCTAGAGCCACCTCGTAGTAGGGAGTGTCACGGATCTAGAATGATATTTGTACATCCAAAACAAAGCGATTACAACTCTATGTAATCCTGGAGCATTGAAGCGTACATGTACAGAATGAGAAAACAATTCACCAACCCTAAGGTCATTGATATACCATGATCACTCTCACAATATGAAATCCGGGAGAGTGATCTACAGCTCTTGCAAATGGGGTTCGCCAGCTCGAACTGACGCCAGGTGGCTACGAGTACCAAGAGGTAAATGACGCATGGCCATGTCGTTTTTCTGGACGCCACAAAGGCAATGTCATAAAGTAATGACGTTAAAATTGTTAGTTTTTTTATGTCACTTCTTTACCTGCTGGAGCACTACGCCACCTAGTGTGGCTGGCGATCTCCATTTTACAAACACGAGTGACTTGCCTCATCAGAGTTGGCCCAAATTTTATATTACATTTGGACACCATGCAAAGCTACTTATGTGTGCGTTATATTTCTTGGATCAGTAGATGTAACGATTATATCATTCTTGATATTTTCAGATGTACACATGTACTGACCAGATGGATAAGATAGAACCTACATTCACCACATGGATTGCAAGCGAACTGGTGTGCCACAGTCTCCGCAAAATGTCAATGGAGGGATCGACGTGTCCATTCATGGAAGTACACCTATAATTCATATGATGTCTTAATTTTAGAATAATTCAAATTGTGAAAAAACATCATGGCAGACACAGGATAGGATAGAAGGTTTACTGTCGCCAAATTGTCTGATCTGCAAGAAAGATGGCCGACACAGATCTGCCGATAATGTTCATCGATGAAGACGCTGAAGATGACATGGACACTGATAAGGCATATAGTTCATGCCATTCTCATATCGCCATGGTGACAGAGGACAGTGCTGCAGCAGGACAAAAGGGGAGTGACACACCTGACCTGGACTGCAGCTGTCAACTTACCATGACAACTGAGGGCAATCAACACCTTTGTGTATTATGTGGAAGTAGGAAAATCTCTTCTAGCATTTATTACAGTGCCACTACAAATTTAGCACCATCTGAGTTAAGCGTGGATGGACGAGTTACAGATGGACCATCGAGAGAAAGCAAAGGTGATGTTGACTGCCCGGGAAATGCAAGCTTACACATGTCGGACAATGAAAGCTTACACATGTCGGACAATGAAAGCGCCAGTGGCTCCAGTTTAAACAGTAAACGAGGTGAACGGTTCAACGTGACGACGGAAGAGGACAGAAGAGTGTCCGGGATTCCGTTATCGAAGGCGTCAACTCAGACAGATATTTTATCTGATGTGGACAGCGCTGAAATGATGGAAATCAGCCATACGTCATCGTCTTTGCCATCGTCTGGTTCTAATATTGAGTATGACATTCCCGATTCTCTCCCATCCTCATCGTTTTCCTCCTGCAGTGAACTTTCCGATTCTTCATCCAGGTCGTCATCGCGCAGAGGCCTGTCGGGTCACCTGATGGACTACTACCTCACCATGGTGTTTCCAGGGCAACCAGGATCTTGTCTTGACAACCCAGACAACTCCACCTTCCCTCCCATGGCTCCCATATTCCAAATAGGAGAGGAGCTCATCAAGAAATCTCCCGTAGGTGTCGATTCTGCCTGATTTTCCCTATTCAAGTCAATTTATCCATGATTGGAAGAGACACTTTATTGTTACATGAGGATTGTGATTACATCACCCTCCTGATCACACCACTGTCCTCCTGGTCCTATAATCCCACTCTTACATTTAAAATTGATGTGGGCAATTGGAAACAGCACCCCTTGTTAAAACAACTTCTCTGTATTCTAAAAGCCTTCAGGGGTGTGAGTGAGAGAGTAGGATTTAACGTCATTTTCAACATTTTTAGCCCACCATCACCAGATGGTGGGCTGTTCAAATCGCTTTTCGTCCGTGGTCCGTGGTCCGTCTGTAAACAATTTCTTGTTATCGCGATTTCTCAGGAACTACTTATGGATCTTTCTCAAATTTGGTACACAGGTTCCACTTGGGGTCTAGTTGTGCAAGATACGTTTTCTGGTCCGATTCGAAAATCCAATATTGCCAAAAGGCGGCCATCTTGGATTTCCCCATGAAACCTTGTTCTCACGATTTCTCAGGAACTACTTTATGGATCTTTCTCAAATTTGGTACACAGGTTCCCCTTGGGGTCTAGTTGTGCAAGATACCTTTTCTGGTCCGATTTGAAAATTCAATATGGCCACCAGGCAGCCATCTTGGATTTCCCCATGAAACCTTGTTATCGCGATTTCTCAGGAACTACTTTATGGATCTTTCTCAAATTTGGTACACAGGTTCCCCTTGGGGTCTAGTTGTGCAAGACACGTTTTCTGCTCCTATTCGAAAATCCAATATGGCCACCAGGCAGCTATCTTGGATTTCCCCATGAAACCGTATCGCGATTTCTCAGGAACTACTTCATGGATCTTTCTCAAATTTGGTACACAGGTTCCCCTTGGGATCTAGTTGTGCAAGATACCTTTTCTGGTCCGATTCGAAAATCCAATATGGTCACCAGACGGCCATCTTGGATTTCCCCATGAAACCTTGTTATCGCGATTTCTCAGGAACTACTTTATGGATCGTTCTCAAATTTGGTGCACAGGATTCCCTTGGGGTCTAGTTGTGCAAGATACCTTTTCTGGTCCGATTTGAAAATCCAATATGGCCACCAGGCGGCCATCTTGGATTTCCCCATGAAACATTGTTACGATTTCTCAGGAACTATAGCATGGATCTTCCTCAATTTTGGTACACAGGTTCCCCTTGGTGTCTAGTTGTGCCAGATACCTTTTCTGGTCTGATTCAAAAATCCAATATGGCCACCTGGCAGCCATCTTGGATTTCCCCATGAAACATTGTTATCGTCGTTTCTCAGGAACTACTGTATGGATCTTTCTCAAATTTGGTACACAGGTTCCCCTTGGGGTCTAGTTGTGCAAGATACCTTTTCTGGTCCGATTCGAAAATCCAATATGGCCACCAAGCAGCCATCTTGGATTTCCCCATGAAACCTTGTTATCGCGATTTCTCAGGAACTACTGCATGGATCTTTCTCAAATTTGGTACACAGGTTCCCCTTGGGGTCTAGCTGTGCAAGATACCTTTTTCTGGTCTGATTCGAAAATCCAATATGGCCACCAGGCAGCCATCTTGGATTTCCCCATGAAACATTGTTATCGTCATTTCTCAGGAAGAACTGCATGGATCTTTCTCAAATTTGGTACACAGGTTCCCCTTGGGGTCTAGTTGTGCAAGATACATTTTCTGGTCTGATTCGAAAATCCAATATGGCCACCAGGCAGCCATCTTGGATTTCACCATGAAACCTTATCACGATTTCTCAGGAACTACAGCGTGGATCTTTCTCACATTTGGTACACAGATTCCCCTTGGGGTCTAGTTGTGCAAGATACCTTCTCTGGTCCGATTCGAAAATCCAATATGGCCACCAGGCAGCCATCTTGGATTTCCACATGAAACCTTGTTATCGCGATTTCTCAGGAACTACCGCATGGATCTTCCTCAAATTTGGTACACAGGTTCCCCTTGGGGTCTAGTTGTGCAAGATACCTTTTTTGGTCCGATTCGAAAATCCAATATGGCCACCAGGCAGCCATCTTCGATTCCCCCCATGAAACCTTGTTATCGCGATTTCTGAGAAACTACTGCATGGATCTTTCTCAAAATTTGGTACACAGGTTCCCCTGGGGGTCTAGTTGTGCAAGATACCATTTTTGGTCCAATTCGAAAATCCAATATGGCCACCAGGCAGCCATCTTGGATTTCCCATGAAACATTGCTATTGTCATTTCTCAGGAAGTACTGCGTGCATCTTTCTCAAATTTGGTACACAGGTTCCCCTTGGGGTCTGGTTGTGCAAGATACCTTTTCTGGTCCGATTCGAAAATCCAACATGGCCACCAGGCAGCCATCTTGGATTTCCCCATGAAACATTGTTATCGTCATTTCTTAGGAAGAACTGCATGGATCTTTCTCAAATTTGGTACACAGGTTCCCCTTGGGGTCTAGTTGTGCAAGATACCTTTTCTGGTCCGATTCGAAAATCCAATATGGCCACCAAGCAGCCATCTTGGATTTCCTCATGAAACCTTGTTATCGCGATTTCTCCGGACTTACTTCATGGATCTATCTCGAATTTGGTACACAGGTTCCCCTTGGGGTCTAGTTGTGCAAGATACCTTTTCTGGTCCGATTCGAAAATCCAATATGGCCACCAGGCTGCCATCTTGGATTTCCTCATGAAACTTTTTCGCGATTTCTCAAGAACTACTACATGGATCTTTATCAAATTTGGTACACAGGTTTCCCTTTGGGTCTAGTTGTGCAAGATTTTCTGGTCCGATTCGAAAATCCTTTATGGCCACCAGGCAGCCATCTTGGATTTCCTCATGCAACTTTGTTATCGTGATTCCTCAGGAAGTACTGCTGGGATCTTTCTCAAATTTGGTACATAGGTTCCCCTTTAGGTCTAGTTGTGCAAAATACCTTTTTCAATCAGATTCGAAAATCCAAGTTACGCTTCAAATTAATACGGTATTTCGGAGTTGTGACGTTTCATCACAAGAGACGGTGGGGCATATTCTATATATTGACTATAGAGAATATCCGTACCTTCACCTTCCATATCAAGGAGTTCAAATAATTCGGAATTAAGAAGTATTTCTTCGAGTTTTCTTTAGACCATGCAGTTTGCAAGTGAACTGCCCCACCATTTCGTCTTCCGGGGGTCGGCTACATGAAGGGACGTCACTCTTGTGACACAACGTCACAACTCGACAACTGTAGACTACTGCATGTTTCGATCCAAGGTAGATAAATCAGGATTCAGACACTTAAATAGAAGTTTCAAATTTGCTGCGCGGACCGGATCCTTCAGTATTAAGTATTGTACCATGTTACTATTTTCGAGCATGGTATCTTAAAAGATATGTCTCAAACTAGCCCAGTAAACAGAACAGAATTAGCATTCGTTCCTAATTATAAAATCTTAAGTATGTTTCATAGCTCATGCCAAAGTGTCAAAGAGATATTTGTCTTCGCTTCCAGTACCCAATGATGACACGTGCAAAAATAAAAATAAAAAAATACTACGAAATGAAGACGAAGGATCCTTTGTACATGTACATTCACTTTCAGACTAACTTGTAGTCTTGTACTATAACAACCGACATAAGTACAGTTTCTAGAAATCTTGAAACTCCTGAAACTTAGAAAGATATCTTGGTGTTTTCCAGTGTCCCTTTTTCGATCTTTTTCGCTCAGATTCGAAATTCTGTAAACAAAATTACAAATCAATCGCTTGTTCTTAGTAACAATGGACAAAAAGATCCTCTTGTCATCAGCTTACAATTATCGGACAATGGTGGGCGCCAAGATCCTTCAGGATCTCTCGTTCAGTCATATCATGACGGCGCCTACATGTGCCAGAACACGAGAGTGTCCACAGTTCCTATTATCCTGGACACTGATCAGCCCAGCCAGTACAGCACCCGGTCACCCATGCAAGTATTGACCGAGCTCAACATTGCTTAACTTGAATGATCGAACGAGAACCGGTGTGCCCAACGTGATACGCCGTAATACACTCCTAGAATTATTATCATGACAGTAGGGGAGTGATTTACAACTTTCCTGCTGTTTACAAAAATGAAAGACTGAAATATTAGTATCTATGTGTAACTTTTCTCTAAATTACTGTTTTAAGATTTTTTTTTATCCAAAAATATATCATCATATACATTTGTGTACATGTATATGTTCACAGTAGATTTCAGAATCACTTTAACCTTCTGGAAAAAATAAGTCTCAACTTCTACAGAAAATTTAATGTTACATAACATTGGAGGTTCGAATATCCTACCACGGACATGTACACATACCTGTTTCACGCTCCAGTGATTCTACATGCTATGATTCACTTTGGGTAGTCATGGTAGTAGGCCCCTACATGGGCATGGGTGACTTGTCACTACCATGTATACTACATTACAAGAAAGAAAGTAATCACAATACTTGGCTGGCCTAATGTCGACATGATGTCAGCACATTGTTGGCCCAATGTTGACCTGGTCTCAAACTGATTTGTATAAGGCCATTCACTTGATTGGTTGTTTAGCATGACCTTGATTTTTTAAATACACATGCTAGATGCTATAATTATTTATTATTAATTATTAAATTGCAAACCAATTGTTTATGAATATGAAGAAAATGAGTAAGTTTTACTCGTGAAAATGTCAATCTGGGCAAATAATTAAAATAGATGAGGGAATCCCTCATCTATTTTAATTATTTGCCCTCAAAATACAGATGAGTGCTGCTCATGCTAAACAACTAATCCAGTGACAATGGCCTAATGATTGAAAATTTGGGAAGTGTTCGATTATTTTAGCTCTTTGGAATGACTCTGATGAAGTATATCTTGTTGAAAATGGTTGATAACATTTAAAGTGCTCACTGAACAAATATTAGGCAATGATAAGGCCAAATTTGGGTCAAACAATGCCAACATACATGTACATAACATATGGTCAACATTGGGTAAATTTCTTGTATTGAACTATCCAATCAGATTCTGTGCTTGTCACTTGTTTATCAATTTTAGCCCAGTTAACATGGTTAAACAATCAAGTGTGCACACCTCTACTCATGGAAGAAATAAGTGTCTCCGCTCCTTAGACAGCTTGTCATACAAGGCCAATAATTTGTAGCCAAGTGGGGTTTCGTGTGTGAAAAGAAATAGGAGTCAAACTTTGTGATATGACTGAGATATTGAGAATGCAACCCTAAATCATATTTAACACGGATATGTTTACATTTCTCTGATTTCTATTTCTTCCATTCACTGGACCATTCGTTTACATTACTGTCTCCCCTCGACACAGCGGCTTCCTGTGTTGCCATTATGTTAACCATGATGCCATTATGTTAAATGTCTAGTCTAGCTTGGTCATATTGGTAGGGTTAATTGTGCATGTTGTAAGCTTGCCTCAAGCAACAGGGGTCGATATAACATGCAATTGGTAGGAGAATAATTCTGCATCAAGTGACAGCCAAAAAAAAAAAAAAAAAAATATTATTATTAATATTAATTATTATTATTAATTATTTTATTAATAATAATAATGGTATTCATGATTCATTAATTTTTGCTCAGAAACCTTTAAACTGAATGCAGTAACCTTAGTGCTTCCAACAGAATACGTGTAATCACTGCATTATTGAATAGATACAAATTATACTAATCTGATCTGCCTTGTAGACTAGATGCAACATCATGAAACACAAAAGCAACATAATTATTTCATAGCGTTAGTACGTTCAGGCTACTCTTGAGAAGTGACCGGCAGAAATTGTCCTCACCTGTCATCTGAGACCCGTGTATTCAGGCCTGTAACTGTCTCCCATATTTCCTATAGTTTACTCAAAACCTATAGATATAAGTTTATTTCCTATATTTTCTCATGAAAACTTTCACCAATGCTCTGAAATAAGTGAAATTGGCACGAGGAAACTGAACAAATCTCCTTTGTTGAATCTAGCAGCAGTAAACAGCTCTCCTCAATCATGTCAATCATCACCACTATGACCACATTCAGTGGAAATAATTTGATTAAACACCAGAAAACTACCAAGTTTGGAACATACAATGTAGTAGTGACCTGTCTTACACTGCTTTATTTCCTATATTTTATTAAAATTCCTATATTTTGGCAATTTGCTCTTACATTTGCTCCTATATTTTCACTGTGAGCCACTTGCAGGCCTGGTAATTTCTTGTAAACATTTGAACCCCTGAGGAAACTTTGACCCCTGTGACATTGAGCAAGTAAGGCTGTTGATAATTAATGGTTCGTTTCCCTTAACCAGCCCTCATCTTTTTTTTGAGGGCAAATACATGTAATTAAAATCCATGAGAGATTTACATTTCCATGAGTAAAACTTGTTAATTTTCTTCATATTTGTATACAGTTGGTTTGCAAGTTAACGATTAATAATTATCGCACTCAGCATGTATATTTTTACGAGCAAGGTTATTAATTAACAGTGACCTTTACTGTTGCAGGTGTAAATCAGCTGTCCAGACACTAATCAATAGGCTGACAAGTCACATGATCAAAAGATTGTATCCATTCATCCTATTCATGACATTACATGTTCAGTGAGGCATGACCACTGGGTCTCTACCCCAGTTTCACAGCCGATTGACTGACCTTTTATGGTGACTTCAAAGAATATTTCTCAGCATGAGTAGACATGTGGAGGGGTGGGGTGGGGTAACAGCTTGTCAGCTAAAACTGTTAAGCATATGCTATAAACTGGTCATTTCACTGTAAGTGACAGTCGGTCCCAGTTGTGAGTTAATGTGACAGGGACTTGGGAGGAGCGATGACAGGAGAAACCATGGTATTTACACCACAGCACCTTTTACACATGTACATGTAGCCCTCTTGAAATATTGCTATTTACGTTCTCTAATTGTACCCTATTTCTTCTAATTATTCAGACGGAAAAACCTAACTTCTGGCTACTGTGGAGAGAAATTCTGCAGACATTCTACAAATATCACTGGCTATCTTTCAGTTCTTACCACAGTATTTAGCCTCAGTTTACATACATTGTACATGTAAAGATGGATTTTTTTTGCTTTTAATTCTAAAAATGATTTAATTAGAAGAAATAGGGTATGTGTGTTTTTTAAAACATTTTTAAAACATGGTGTCTCAATTCTCTATTGTTCTGACCATGCTGACTTGCTGATAACATGGTGTCTCAATTCTCTATTGTTCTGACCATGCTGACTATTGCTGATAACATGGTGTCTCAATTCTCTATTGTTCTGACCATGCTGACTATTGCTGATAACATGGTGTCTCAATTCTCTATTGTTCTGACCATGCTGACTATTGCTGATAACATGGTGTCTCAATTCTCTATTGTTCTGACCATGCTGACTTGCTGATAACATGGTGTCTCAATTCTCTATTGTTCTGACCATGCTGACTATTGCTGATAACATGGTGTCTCAATTCTCTATTGTTCTGACCATGCTGACTATTGCTGATAACATGGTGTCTCAATTCTCTATTGTTCTGACCATGCTGACTATTGCTGATAACATGGTGTCTCAATTCTCTATTGTTCTGACCATGCTGACTATTGCTGATAACAGGGAATATCTCATATTTTTACAGGGAATCTCATATGTGAAATTCCAGAAATTTATGGATGCACATTTTAGTGTGGATGTAGTAATCCTCGCGGACAAACCGAAAGTGATATTTTTGCCCTTCCCTTCAATACTGTAGCGTTGCAGGGAGAATGGCACTCTGCTATGCAGCTGCATGCAAACAGTAGCGAACGATGTCAATAACCAAATTTAACAGATCCCAAATAATCTGTATAAGTGGGAAAACTAGAGCAGGTATATCGCCTGCCATGCTTTTCCAAACGTTACTATGGCCCCACGCTTATGCCAGCCAAATGACATCACTGTGACAAGGCACCGACTGTGAGAATTGTGTCACCTTCAAGAAAGTCTGAATATCTTGACATTAACAATTTACAGCAAGCTAAAACTTAGCATAGCTAATCCATTATCTCTCTGTTATTATAATGAATTCAGCGGGTGATCAGATTTTAATTATCAAAATGACATGTTCACAACATTGCAAGTGATTGAGAAACCTGATGACGTAGGCCCCCTACATCCATGACAATAAAATCCCACTTCTATCCCTTGATGCAATGCAGGCCCCCAACATCCATGACAATTAAATGGTTGGTGGGGATCTTTATACAATTCAAGTAGCCTGTCACCTCCCTCATGTAACATGACATCAACTTAATTGCCAGCGCGAGGTCCCTGCACTGTCACAGTCAGAAGAGCAAGCTTTAATTTGGTGTATCGGGTTACATATAGGACTTCATGCCTTGCGGCACATGTACTTTGCGTTGACAATGACAATTTAATTGGTTTCGTTTTACATAAGCGATGTTAGATTTCTGGATCACGGGTCATGTGATGAATGAATACACAATTCATCACATGATTTGAGAGAGATATAATACGTCATCAGGGTTTGGAACCAAAGGGGGATTGAATTATGCTGTTTGTAAATATGTTTATTGTAGTTTTGTCAATGTACATTGTACATGTAGTATTTTGCCAGTTTTATGTTTGTCTGTTTTTGTATAGTTTTGTTAATGCCATACTTTGTAAATGCAAAGTCGAGCAATAAACATTTGAATTGAATTGAATTGAATTATTAGATGGATTATCATAGTTTCCATAGTAATCCATTATTTCTTTGTTAGGAAAGCTGTCCTCAGCAAAAATCATGCGGCTTCAAAGTAACTTCCCATTTAACTCCCATGTTAAAATTTGCTGAGGTAAACTGATTATGCCACAGTATTTACCTCGGCAATTGCTGAATGCTGTGGCTAATTGTGAGGGGTGAAGTTATTGTAATGATTTCATAGGTACCGTGATCAGATTTGTATTGTCAGAATGACATGTTAACAACATGTGGGGTGATTGAATTTTAATAGGAATTCTAATTTGGATGAGGATTTACCGTAATTAAATTTCACCATTTTCATCTGGCTGTGTCTAATTATTCCCCGCCAGACCCATGACAGCTAGGGTAAAGATTCACTGGGCATGTGTGTGTGTTTGTGTGCCACAAAGTCTTGATTTGTCAGTGTGTCTAAATTTCGTTTCCAATCTGATTTTCTTAGGTTGCATTGGATGAATTTGACTCTGAGGATCGTAAGATTATCGTGGGAGTATGTGCAATGGAGAAAAAGACCCAGTCCAAGCCCATGTCGGCCATCTTGGAAAGACTGGCTTGGTTCAAATACATAGAAACTTTGATATTTGAGGAGAATATTATACTTGATGAAACTGTCGAAGCTTGGCCGCTCTGTGATGTGTTCATCTCCTTTCACTCCAAGGGCTTCCCTCTGAATAAAGCTATACAATATGTGAAGCTGCGTCAGCCCATCATTGTCAACGACTTAGAGATGCAATTCACTTTGCAGGACAGGTATGCAAGTATTTCTGATTTGCCACAATTTTTACATTGTTTTTCCATAAAATCGTGCATGTAGGCTAATATTGAGTTTTTATGAAGACTTTTAAAAACTTTAGTTATGAACATGCATA
>JAVTVY010014701.1:0-65237 GCA_036873755.1 Hanleya hanleyi | reverse complement strand
AAAAAGTCAATAATAATCATGATAATCATTTCGCATGTTGAAGTTTTCATTTCTTAGATGAGGAGGGAGTCGAACATCATTTGAAAGAGAGGCATCAAATTTATTGTAGCTGACACCATCTTGGATGTTACTTTCCCTACACTCCCTTCTCTCATTATTGTAACCCATGTTACTTGTAGTTTCTGTAATTCATGAATTGATAGAATTCAATGTTTACATTTTAGCTTTTCATATATGATGAAATATGATTGAAATATATGAATTTATTTTAATTAGTGTGTCTTTGTTGATGTATGTTTTAAAATATCCTTCACTTTCTTACGGGTTGATATCCTTTCACTGACGACTGCAAGAATTAATGTCACTGGGATGTAACTCGGTTGCTCATATATGGTTCCGGTGTATTTGCAAGAATTTAACTAAATCTGCAAATACATGTACAATTTGCACCACAACAATCCAGTGCAGATTCCATTGAATCTGCATCTGGATGAACGTTGAACCTGGATCTGGTTGTACGTTGAACCTTTATATGGTTGTACGTTGAACCTATTTCTGAGAAAACATTGAACCTGAATCTGGTTATACGTTGAACCAGTAATTGGTTCTAGGTAACACTACATTCTGGTTCATGGTTTTCCATGGTTAAACGTTGAACCAGTTTCTGGTTCAACGTTTACCTTTTAGTTCAACGTTACACCTCTTTATGGTTGAACGTTTAACCTCATTTTAGTTCAACGTTGAACCTGGATCTGGTTATACGTTGAACCTTTATATGGTTGTACGTTGAACCTATTTCTGAGAAAACATTGAACATGAATCTGGTTATACGTTGAACCAGAAATTGGTTCTAGGTAACACTACATTCTGGTTCAGGGTTTTCCATGGTTAAACGTTGAACCAGTTTCTGGTTCAACGTTTACCTTTTAATTCAACGTTACACCTTTTTATGGTTGAACGTTTAACCTCATTTTAGTTCAACGTTGAACTTTGCTTGGTGCTACGTTGAACCAGTTTATGGTTGCAACCGAGTTACATCCACTTTATGGTTGAACGTTTACTCAGCGTTTTTACAGTGTATCATACATTTTATTTGACGATAATCGGCTCACTAATTTTGGAAAATATATCATTACAACACGCAGATTAATTAAGCGCTTAGAGTAATTAGTTATCTATTTTCCATGGCGGATGATTTCTATCATGGTGGGTTACTTGTGTTTTTTCTATGTTTGTCTAACGCGATGATGGTACGGGGGAATGCACCATCATACCATCGTGTCATCATCATCGCACCATCGTATCAAAGTCAGCATACTATCGTAAGATCGCCTAACAGAGAACATGCATATCACAGCTATCACACATAATTTTTATTTGACAATAATCGATTCACTAATTTCGGCAAGCATCTGCACACATCACACAGGGTAATTGAGCAATTGATGACAAGTTCTTTATTTTCTATGGTGACCGATTTCTACCATGGTGTTTTATCCTGTTTTTATCTGTGTTTCTCATCGACGACGATGGTACGATGATACGATGGTACGATGAAGATGATACAATTATACGATGGCAATTATACGACGGTTCTGTATTCACCATCGTACAATCGTACCATCGTGGTTGTACAATAACATTATCATCTTCCATCATACTGCCGCCTTCCATATAAATGGCAATGATACGCTGAAATTCAACAGCATGCAACTTCCATCGTACTATACATCATTGTACCATAGCCATCGTACCATCGTACCATCTTATTAGACAAGGCAGAAACACGGATAAACTAAGATGGCGGAAATCAACCCCCCTCATTTTCGGAATTCATCGAAATTTGAGCGAAGAGGAACAGCTATATTCCAGATTGCAATGCTGCACGTATTGGTGAAATTGTCCGATTGTTACTGGGAAGCGCTATTTTCAAGTGACATCTGGGACGTATTCAAGTCTCATAATAACTGACAGCTCAATTTTACGATTCTATTTGAGGTTAAAGGATTTCCTTCAAAGTATCAGATTCGAATCTGTATTTGACGTTTTAATATGACATAAAGGGAGATTAGAGAAAATCCTCCCAGTTTGCTCGACAAAAGACTCGAGATGTTCAAATAAGACCGGACACATGCATCTGAGATCTGATATAACATTTTTCTTGATCAATACAATCTTCTACATTCAGCAATACATCTTACTCCTTGGTATTAACAACATACTCTTTCGGCTGTTACATTCTCAGAGCTATTATACCATCACTGCTCTCCGATTGTTTTATTGTTTAAGACATGTGGTCGACTCATTCAAAGGGAACAGTTACGATAAAATCTTGGACGAGATAGAGACATAACTTTCGGATGATAAAGCTAAAAACTGCATCCTATGTTCCATAATTTTGAATTGGATTGAATAGTTATTCACCAGATATAATAATGTACAAATAAATGACCCTTAATAGTATGACTGGCTGAAATAAATCTTTGGTGGGTTTGTTATATGACATAGATATCAATATAATATTATCATCGTATATCTAACCGAATGGAGAATAAATATACTGAGTAAGTGATGACATTGACATATCATTGGTAAAGGCAATCAAATAAATATCATGACTGTATGGCATATCCACACAAAAAATATATATCAACAGCAACGGAAATGGATGAGCAAATGAAATAGTAATTGATGACCACTTGACGAGTTTCTATGATCAAGAAATATTGTAGTATTAACTTGCAGGACCGAAGTGCAGACATTCTGCTATAGTTACATAAGTCCCCAAAATGTGTGTGATATATTTTATTTCCATCTTGCACGTTCAATGATAAATTGCCCGAGCTGTATTCTTGAAAATGATTAAGAGAGTATCTTTTTGAAAATATTTTTACATCGAATGGAAATATTATCTTAGAACTTTTGTCAAAACTTCCAAGTTAGACTTTAATTATTTGGCAGCTTTTAGTAAAAAAAATTCTTGTTTTACATGCAGTCTTACACTTTGGCAGCATCAGATATGTATCAAGGCAGGAATACCGGAATTACTATCAATTCTGGTACTTTCGGTGTCATTGTTAACTCGGGTGGAAATATCGGCCATGTAAGATGAAGTGACGAGAATTTACGGGATTTCCAATAGTGAGAAATGGGTAAGTGGTCATTGTTCCATTTGCTAACATGTCAAGTCGCGTTGAAAAGCGATATCTCGCGTTTCTTTCATGAACTATATCCCATCGGGTGACTCTCCGCATTCGATAGGTCAGGACTATCATCATGTGCCGTAAAATCACGACAGCAATATGGTTTTGTGTATTATGATCAATTCTTGAAAATTTTATAATGATGTGGTATTATACACTAGTGTTAAAGATAACATGATATCGTTTATTATGGGAAACGATATCATATTTCATCTCTAACACTAGTGTAAAATACCACATCATTATAAAATTTTCAAGAATTGATCATAATACACAAAACCGTTCTGGTATACTCAACTGTTGCGGTGTATTGTCTAATTATATTAATTACTAATTAATTAATACATGATCCGAAAAGTTAATGGATTCAAAAGTTGTCTCTCATTTACTTCCGTTAACAACTAAACCTGCTTTAGAAACTATGACCAAATATGTTCGTCACCGCTTTGATTTTGCACTCGAGTTATCGAGACGGATGGACGTCTGAGATCCCGAGCGCAGTGTATCTTGTGATGGGAATAGTGCCAAGACTGAGAATAGCTTAGGAACCAAATTATTTAAAGATGATTACCTAATCGCTACACCTTTGTAACCTATAGGCTAATTACTTCAACTATTAGCGTGAAGTTTTGGAAGGATGCCGGTCTATCAAGTACCCTTGGCATAATTCACAACAGATAAATTCTTAACATATTGGCAAAAAGACATACGGACCGCCATGGCAATTTCCTTTATACGTCATTCCATATGCCCTTCTTTAATATGAAAAATAGGGGCGATGAGACTTCGTAATCCTGGTCTGTTTTTCTCCCGCTACAGGACGTTTTCCTTAGTTTATGACACTGAGTGAAAATGATGACACAATATTATTTGTCGTGGGTTCTGTGTATCTGAGCGACCAGTGTGATCATTCTAAGCAAAGGCAGAGTTTTTTTAAGGTGCCAGTTAATCCCATGTAGTCTGTTCTCCCTATTGCTTGATCCCAAATTAGCTTCTCCACAATTCGATTCTCAATAAGATGCATTTCCTGAAGCGTAACCACATACCCATATTAGGCCCACATCCATCCAAGCACGCGAGACACTCATAATGTAGTCGATAAACTCAGTGATTGAATATGGTCGTGGAATATTGACTTCGGCATGTTCTCACGCAAAACCTTTTTCGATTATTGATGATTTTCCTTGAACTTCTGGAAATGCCTCTGCCAGCAGTTGAAATTCAATTGGGCTGAATATCGAATATATTTAACACTACCTGGGCGGGACTGTTTGGAAATTTATCCAAGCCTGAGAGGGGCAGGTACTTTTCTCTTGGGCTAATGGGCTGAAATTCCCACAATATATCTCGGGATCAAGGTCTACCCGAATATGTAACAAAATCGCTGTCCGCTCTGATGGCGTCACACTGGCGTCATGAAGGCGAAGATGGTGAAGACAAACGACGAGAAAGCAACATTTCCGTTACACCCTCGTGGCCGCCATTTTAAATTTGTGATCAAAAAGAAGAAGGGTGAGCAAATAAGATCAAAATGACGCCAAAGCGATAGCCTATCAAGTCACAGAGTGTGAGCTCTCAATTTTGTGTGATTCTGAGGATAGGTCAGAAAGTTTGGTAAGGGGTGGGGGCATCGATACCCCCAAGCCTGGTACGATTAACTTCTGAAGCTGCCTGAGATAATTATGAATTTTCAGTCATGTGATTACTACTTGAATTACATGAAACGTCTGGATGTTAGGATAACATAATTTCAAGCCGTCATCCAGTTCTGTGTCACTAATCGTACGAGTTTCTACGTTCGATAGTCAGCACCAATTTCAAGCAGGCATTTAATGGAAATTAAAGAAGTTTGTTTCTTGCAAGAGAGAAGCTTTCGGCAGTTCTGACAATGGGAACAGCAAGACATCATGATATTATATTCCTAAAATTCTTATCACATACGCATAAATAATTCGCATGTGGCTTTACATCGTGCAACAATTGTTCTGGTTTTCAGAACCACACCTGGACCGTTGGATCAAGTCTTAATTGAAGTGGACTAAGTATATCGCTATATCTATATAGCCGACAATGTCAAGGTACACTATACAGTATTCAAACCCGTCTGGAGACGAATGAGACGCGGTAAGAATGGTGATTCGAGGGATTCTTCTGTGGTAAACATGTCTACATTGATTTCACAAGCACCTGAGGATCAGGGGATGTCTGGGTTAACCAGAGAGAAAACGATCGCCTATATACTACATAAGCTTGAGTGCATGTGTACTACTCTTTAGTACAAACTTTGTTGATATGGCTGATTGATGATCATTTTTTAACTGTCCTTTTAAAATAGTCCTTAGATATCTCATGCCCGCATACTGAACATTAGATACGATAAACCTGTGCACCATAGCATACAATGTCGGATACTAGTGCACGATAAGTTATCAAGTCGAAAAGTTAGTTCTTTTATTTCGGAAGGTTATTTTATGAACGTTGATTCCAGAGCTTCTTCTGCGGCTGAATTACGAATGACGGACCAGACGCCTTTTATTCGTTTACCTAGCTGTCTTCCTCCCGAAGCCGGCGCAAGCTGGCGTATTCTATCCCGGCAAACAATCAATTCCTGTCTTATTTTTGGAAGCTGATCGACCCTGGCAGATGACATCATGAATCTGTAACATTCTCAGTCCGTTATTTCTGCTCTTCTTTTAGTTTCGAAATACGTCTATTTCAGTGTAGTAGCTGTGAATTTAATTCACGATACTCTAACAAAGAACGATGAAACTACTGCGCGGACATGGTTTGTAATCGATGTGAGCAATTTGATGCATCACGTTCTTCGTTGTGTGCACCCAGAAAGCTGCTGAATGACCTCGGTGTCAAAATATACTGAGAAAGATTACCCATTGAGAATACTTTTTGGTTTTCCCTTTAAACGTCGGGTAGTAGTTCCATTCCAATCAAGCAAGTCATGTTTGCAAGTACTGATGCGCATCAAAAACCATCAGCCAAACCTTGGAATATCGAGCCGGAAATCTCTCATCGATATCTTGGCGCGATCAAATTCGATAATGCCCGGATGGTTACTCTTTGAATATGAGAGGTCGTGTAAACGCCGTTTACTCATAAAACGACTGTAAAACGAAACATCTACCTCCCGGTTAACGGTTTAACTACATCATCTACCTCATACCGAAGGGTTCTTTGTTCTTTATATGTCAGGGAAAAGATGTCCATCACGTCCTTCATTTTTTATTAATCGTCACCTCGTTCAAGTGTTCTGTTGAATACAACTGAGCAAGTATTGACCCATTGCGAATCCAATGATTGACACATCTTCCGGCTATCAGTGCGACAAACGGCTTTCGGGGGAAATGATGCCGATTTGTCAGTACTTCTACTCAGCAAATAAGAAAGAGACAATATTTTGTTACAGTTTACCCTGTCTTTTCCAATACCCCCATCACAAAATCTAAGCCGTCCTCCATGATAATGAGTTTCTGCATCAATAATCGAAAGTTGTCAGCGTTTTACGTTCGACAAATAGCACTAATACCAGGTAGATATTATTGGAAATTTAAGAAAAAAGTCTGTTTCTTGCAAAAGAGAAGTCGAAGGCAGGTTTTGACAATGGTGGCAGAAACATATGATGATATTATATTCGCAAAATTATAATCACATATGCATAAACTAATTCCCATGTGACTTTAGCATCGGACACCAATTGTTCTGGTCTCCCGAACCACTCTAGGACCATGGGATCAATTCTTAATTGAAGCGGACTAAGTATATCCCTGTATATCTATCTAGATTTCAATGCCAATGTAGACTATACAGTATTCATACCCGTCTAGTGGAGAACAGTCGCGATATGAACGCTGATTCCAGGGCTTCCAGGGTAAACATGTCTCCGTGACCATTGAATTCAAGAGCATCAGAGGATCAGGGTGATGTCTGGGTTAGTCACAAAGAACACGAATGTCTATATTAAGCAGAAGCTTTAGTGCGTGTGTAGTTCTCTGTGGGTGTAGAGACATTGTCGGCGTGACTGATTCCTGATCATTCAATAATCCTTATTTAACAGTCCTCAGATATCTCATTCTCGCATGTTGAACATTAGACACGATAAAGCGATTGTCCGGGAACTTATGGCGTGGGGTCTGCGCCTCAAGGTGGAAATGCCCTTCATGGCTGGGTGAAGGTGGGCGCGGGGTGCTTACATTTCTTACCATTTTAATCCGGGGGTGCTTTCCTTTCTTGCTAACATGTTTTTGTCGCCTCAAGCCTTTAGGAGTGCGGCTTCTGGATAGTTTGACCAGAGGTATTGACCCTCCAGCATTTCATACATGTAATATTACTCCATCTAATAGTATGCATATGAGATGTTTGGCATTTAAGAGAGATAGAAACTTCCTTTTGTGTAGCGATACATGTACAATACAGGATACATGTAAATGTGTAAATGCATATTTACATGTATGTGATCTATCGACATGTATGTATATATGTAGCTAAGGGGAACATTGAACATTCAGGTGTATTACCTTTTCTTCTGTGTCAGTGTGTTAGTGACTATGTAATGCCTGGCAATGGTGCAGGGGGTTGAGAATTCGCTTCTGGAGGGTCTTCACGGTTTTGAAGGCATCGATGGGGAGTGAAGCGCATAACGTTTTTGAAGACTGATATGGGGGTGATCACATTTTTTTAAGGTCACTTGGGGTTGGTCCTTTTTGAGCTACATTTTTTCAGTGCACCGCATCACCCCCTCCCCTGATAAATAGTGACCGATTCCTAAACCTGATACAGTATTGTCGTTATTTTGGGAATACACTATCTTGGTAAAGCACAGATTCTAGTGCTGAAATTTGCTCGAGTTTCATGCGGGCACAAGATTGAGGCACCCAACCGTCAGCACTATATGTCGGCAATCTGACCCACTCGGTCAACGGGCCTCCCAAAAAAAATAAATAAGGTAGCAGTCCGTTAGTCGTTAAAGTGAAAATACGTAATGACACGGCTGCCATAGCTGACTACATAAGAAGATATTTTTGTCAATAAGAAAGTGATCGTATAGCAGTATTTTCGTTATTTTGGAATTACACTATCTTAGTATGGCACAGATTATAGTGTTGAAAATTGGTCGAGTCCCATACGGGATTTGAACCAGCGACCACCAGAGTGAGGCACCCAATAGCCATCACTATATGCTTAGGTCGCCGATATATTGTTCTGGTCGCTGGATGCCTCACCCTGGTAGTCGCTGGTTCGAATCCCACAGGAACTATCTGCCTTGGACATGTCACCTCAAAAATGAGCAGAAACCAGCAACGTATATGATAGCCAGCTCTCGCGTTTTATTAAACACGTATTCTCGTTTAGATCTCCGTTATTCTATTATAATATGACGATAGCTTCCCGTATACTTTTTTAGCATAAAGATGGCATGGAATATAGATGGCGTAATCTATCTCATTTTGGAGTCTTGTTCATTTGTTCTCTGGTTGGTTTTTGTGAGGGATTTGTTTACAGCAGATATCAAAGTGCACTAAAATCTACTATTTTCTAATCTCATATAGGGGCTTTCCGACTTTCCGACGGGAGAGGGACGTTTTCACAGCAAAATAAGGAAACTCTGGCTTGTGTAGGTGTCTTTGGCAGGTGAGAAATTGCTTGCCTGTAACAAAGACTAAATATATTGACGACAGCAGCATGCAGTTATGAAGCACATACAACTTATGCCAGAACAGAATGGAAAAAAGAACATCAAGAACTGCCCAAACAAATTTAATCGGTTAATTATGATTATGACGTGTGACTCCAACAAAGGCAGAAAGATCGCTCTTACTTGATGGGGAATATGTCAGTAACATAGAATATATGGAAGGTAGTTTAAAACGCGAATTGGTGCATTCTTCCAAGGCTTCGAGGCTATGATCATATCGGCAAAATCTAACATTCGATAATTTCCATGAAAGAGCTTCACAGCGAATATGGAATTACGACGCATATAAGGGAAGTGGGAAGAGATGCCGACATACTGACAGAGCCACATGACTTCACAGTATAGTCTTCTGGTTAACCTACTCTATAGCACATACCAAGAATCTAACGATTCGTGATATGTGTTTCTATGTCAAGTACGCTTTTATTGTACCTGTTCATGTGGCAACTTGGATGACATGACCACACGGCCCCTAGCTCCGGCATAAGCGGTATTAGATATAAATCTAGAGAGTTATGATGGAAATGCTCTGACAACTCGTATATTGGTAATTGGTGAGCTATGACGCTGTGATAACTCGCACACTGGGGATTGGTGAGCTGTATCGTCGTCAGATGAAAACGACGGCATTTAACACAAAAGACTAGTCTGTAACGCCCGATGTCGATCCAGCATCAACTTCCGCCAATGCCAACATATATCAAAGACAAAAAGGTCTGTACAGGGGGCGGATATCTTTGGAACATCATGATTTCTTGCCGGCATTAATGAAAATTTGTGGCGTGAAACCCAATATAGTTTTTTCGTTTTTATTCCATCAGTTCTGTATTCTGGCCGACAAAAACTATTCATACCGTCAAATCCATGTCAATGATCACTATTCTATTATCCAGTGAATTGTTTTATACGCTCATCATAAGATGAGAGGCGTACAGCGATAGCTATTTCCGGACGTCTGACCGTCTGTTAATTTTTGCTTCTCCGTGCGATATCTCCAGTTCCATATCATGGTTTGGTACAGTCAGGTCGCCTGTTCCGACTCACCAAAGCGAACTTTTTATCTGTGTCAAAAGGAAATGGTTTGATTGGCAAAATCATTATCATGATCGCAGTACAATTGTCTGTAGAATTTTTCAACAAAATAGCTTAGATGTTGATGAACTATACTGTAGGGAATATAAGATTACATTTCTTAATGAGAGGTGTCAGTTCCGACCCACTGTCGCCAGTTCCGATCCTGCCTCGTTTTGGTATTGACCTTTGACCCAGATATATACAAATGTAATCGTTAACATGATAACTTTCCCCCAAAATAGGGTCCTAGTTGGATATTTCGTTTTGCATGCCTTCATCTCATAAGTGTACATTTGGCGTTAAATAATGCGGGTTGTGGGGGGAGGTGATAGTGACATGTTTCAGCTGATTATATTGACAAGGTAGACTGGACACTCAAATATCTCCGATGACTTATAAGCGTATACGCACTAGTAAAAAAAATGTTAAATCGCTGGTAGTTTTATTTATTTTACCTCTGAATAGCAGATTAAAGAAAAGCAATTGAAATCAGCACTCGGGTTACGAATTTATGAGCTGAACGCTGCGTTCGCAAGACCTTTTCAGACCATGTTACAACGCAGCTTGGTCATCCATGGGTGATGGTGGTTGGGAACTGGCTCCGTCAGTTGATGTCAACGTTTGGGCAGGTAGCCTTTAGAGTGACACTAGGGTGAATAGATTTATGACAGATACGATGTACTATATGATAATTATATTTGAGAAACAAAACATCAACACTTTGATCGGAAGCGCCAGCCGACGACACTGTTTTTCATGACGGCGGGTCATTGTATTTGTACTTAGACCGATGTAGTCGTGTGTATGGAGTTGGCCTGTAAAGCTATCTCCTAACAAAACCAATGAATGCATAATATAATTTAACCTTGATTGGAAGGTTGATCAACTCGTTCTAATGCACCAAATATTTTAAGATTTCCGGTGAACTTGTTTGTGACAAGAAGAAATGTTTTGGGAAGTGGGACAATGACACTGGATCAGAACTGGCGACGTAACTGTACCAAACGTTGGGTATACCTTACCCATGGATCAAAGAGGGATAACATTCATTTTGAGATCAAAGGTCAATGTCACTATGGTTGAAAAATAAGTAAGTCATTGAAAGTGAATATCAATATGCTATACATGTAGGGCAAAGATATGGATTGTGATGGCGCCTATTGATTTTTACCCTTCTGTCAGTTTTTGGTCGGAGGGTGTTGTCCGGTTAGTCCGTCAGTTTCTCTATCCATCTTGCTTGTTACCACAATATATCTTTTGACGGATTATAGCCAGGCTTTCTAGATTCATATAACATATGCAACTGACGATGGGTCAGAAGCCAGAAGTTGACTGGCCTTGGCTTGTTCTGTATAGGTCAAATTTGAGTATTGCTAATAGCTTTTGAAGGATTACATGTAGGCTTTCCAAAATCAAATTAGACCTTGGCTTATTTTGTCATGATCAAATTCCATTTATTGCAGTACCTTGGGGGATCCTGGTTCGGCTGTTCAAATGTACACTGCAGTACATATGCAAATGGTGTTTGATTAGAAGCCTATTCAAGTTGACCAACTATGACCTATTTCGTCAAGGTCAAATTCTAATTAACACAAAATGTTGAAAGAGTGAGAGTAAGGTATGTATGGGCGTATATTTTGATCAGATCCCCGCCAAGCTCCTAAATTTGGCTGCACCTGCAATCACTGATCATGTAACAAAGATTGTTAATAGTAGTTTTAAAACAAACAAATTCCCTTCGACTTGTAAATTTGCTGAGGTCAAACCTATTCATAAGAAGGATGATCCATTAGACAAAAATAATTGTCGTCCTATCAGCATACTCACCAGCATGTCTAAAGTGTTTGAATTATGTATTAATAGACAACTTCGGTATTTTACTGATCAAATTTTATCTGATTACATATCTGCTTATAGAAAATCTTTTAATACACAGCATGTTTTAATGCGATTGATAGAGGACTGGAAGGCGTCATTAGATAAAGGTGGGGCAGCAGGGGCACTGATGATAGATTTATCTAAGGCCTTTGACTGCCTTCCACACGATTTACTTTTAGCGAAACTTTCAGCATATGGTATGCATAAAAATAGTGTTTCTCTTTTGGGTAGCTATCTGAAAAACAGACTCCAGAGGGTGAAACTGGGAGATACTGTTAGTGAATGGCGACATATTATCAATGGGGTGCCTCAGGGATCTGTCCTCGGCCCAGTTTTGTTCAATATTTTTATAAATGATTTATTTATATCATCCACTATATGCTTGTAAACTACGCTGATGACAACACCCTTAGTGCTGTAGCCAAAACCATCGAACAAGTTCTATCCAGCCTTAAAATACATGCTGAAAACTGCATTAGATGGTTCACGAATAATCGAATGCAGGTGAATCCAACTAAATTCAATTTTATCACCTTTGCCACTAAAACTGATTTAGACGTCGATGTACTTGGCGATTCTCTCAAGAACGAGGATAGCGTTAAATTATTAGGAATCACTTTTGACAAACTATTAAATTTTAGTTCGCACATATCAGATATATGCAAAAAGGCTGGACGACAATTGAACGCTTTAAAATTTTTAGAGCTTTTATCCACTCAAATTTTACTTACTGTAGCCTTGTTTGGCACAACTGTAACAAAACGGACTCTAGTAAGTTAGAGAAAATACAAGAGCGTGGTCTCCGTCTTGTTTTTAATGATTATTGGTGTTCGTATGAAGATCTGTTAAGAAGATCAAAATTAAACTCATTGCTTGTCTTTCGACAGCAATTACTCGTTACAGAGGTTTTTAAATCCATACATGGACTCAACCCAAAATATGTCCAAGATCTTTTTAACATAAAATCAGTGCCATGCCACTTAAGGGGAGGTATAAAGTTAGAAGTCCCCCTTTGTCGAACGATAAAAAATGGCCTAATGACAATCCGATATCAGGGAGCGAAACTATGGAATGCTCTCCCTCCGCAAATCCAACAAGCCACCACCATTTCAAATTTTAAAAGGCTTGTGTCCAATTGGAAAGGTATTCTGATTTAAATAGACATAGAAAAGCACGCAGCAATTATTTATCTTATATCTAATATAATAATTTAAAAAGGTACTGTGATAATATATAAGGTAATGAATATAGTCGTTTTTATATTGTGCATAGTATATTGTATGTATGTATATTTTTACTTCTGTTTATTTTTATTTATATAGGTCGGTGATAATAGCTCCTAGTGAGCTAATGTTCTCTACGTTTGTAAAACCGACGGTAAATAAAGTATCTATTCTATATTCTATCTATATTGATGCACATCAGGCTCTTATATTTAAATGTATATGTCTCAATCACTCATACTGTTCATATGAGCACCGCGAAAAAATTGCATTACTCGTTTTCTCTATAGCATCTAACGATAGGTTGTCTTTACCATATTTTCAGCAACTTCCAAACTTTCCAATTACCTTACATTTAGAATAAAGAATAAGGAAGAACCAAGAGTTACCAAATTTCGACACTACTCGCATAATTCTGAGTACAAATTTATAAAATTTAGGGTGAGTAAATTTAAAATGGACGCTTTATTGGGTCCTCAGAAAGACGTAGTTTCATTTCTAATAGATTTTGACTGCTTTTTGCATTTTCTCAGCTGAAAAATTAAAATAATGACAACATATAAAGGTGGTGAAATTCTCTACCGCACTTATTTACTCCCAAGGGCACAGAAAAGAGTTTCCGTGTGAGTCACGCATATACACTATCACAAACCCCCACTGGTCATGATAAAGATTGGTGTGACTATTAATAAGTGAATAGGAAAAAATCGCAAGAATTTCAGCTACAAGATGGTGTATAACAAGCCAGATTTATCACAGTTACCCTAAATTGATTGACAAAACACCCCTGCCCGAAACATGAAAATTACGAAAAATACCCCCAGTTCGACCCTTGGAAATTGTATGACGTTCGCAACTGAGAGATGGTTGACTATTACTCGTTTGGATAGGTCATCGCCAGCTCGTTCTTTTCGTCATTTACTCCAAATTATAACAATTTTGGAAACTACCCTTCTGGGTGGGAGCCCAGAATTACCTGCCTTGATATTGTCCTTCCCTCCCTATCAAGGAAAAACTGCACGGTCTTAGATCTTTTTAATAGCAAACTTTGAAGTCGACCCTTGATGACAAAATCTAAAAAGACAACAAAATCCTAATTTTACTATTAACATCAGCAGGGGAAACCCTCATCATATATTGTTCTGGGAAATCCCACTAGCCGAAAATACCAAACTGTGACGTCCAAGTTAGGTCCAAAGGAATGAAGAAAAAATAGGCCGAAATATACCCATGCGAAAAAATGATGCCTTTACATCATGAGAACGACCATCTTGGATTCGCTTACCCGGGTTCAGGGCCGCGTGAACCCCATGTACTTCAAAATCTTCATGATGTTCATATGAAAATCCTCAATTGAAGCTTGACTGATACACATCATTCTCCACATAACGACTTGATAGCCAAAATCACATGGCTGTTAGAATATTTGTCAGCGATACGGAGTTGATATCTGGAGTTGATATACGGAGTTGATATCTGGAGTTGATATACGGAGTTGATATCTGGAACATCATCATGTCTCGCCGGCATCCGTGAAAACTGTTCACCGCTTGTCTTTTATTTATTTTTATTTTATTAGATTCACCAAGTATACAGTACATGAATATTGAACAAGCTAGTTGCGGAATATAATCATATTCTAGAAATTACTTTGTATTACAACTAGTTAGTTATCGGCGGAAAAAAACTCATGGGGCTTGTTCTATCCCTATGTAAATATATAACAAGATTTTATTAAGCTATATGTACTTGTGGCAGGTGATATGTGAAAACTGAGTGACTGACCAAATGCACACTGTCGCAGAATTTTTAAATATGTTGGCTACGTTCAATTAAGCATGATTTCCGCTTTGAATTAAAGAGAGATGATGAATTCACCTGTTTCATCGTCGAGGGCAGATTTTTCCATTCCCGAGGTCCTGATGTTTTGATGCTGTGATAAGACAAGTTTGAAAGATAAAATGGCCGGTACAGATTTGTATCGTGGTTTCTAGTATTATGTTGATGCATGTCTGAATATGTTTGAAAGTGAAAAGGTCGTTGGTTAGTATGGTGGATGAAGTTGTGTACAAGGTTCAGTGAAAGATAGAGATTCAAGTTGTATAGTGTCAGAATCTTTAGAGCAACGAAGAGGGGTTGTGTGTGGTTAAGTGTTTTCGATAAAGTTATCACACTTAAAGCTTTTTTTGTAGTACGAACAATGACTTTAGATGAGTAACATAGGTGTTTCTCCATAAGATATTTCCGTAGGACAATTATGGATAAATCATGGAATAATCGAATATATATTTTGAGATTTCTTATTAAGAGAATATATAATATGATTGATGATTCCTATATTACGATATACTGTCGTGCAGATATAATCAATATGGGATGTCCAGGTCAGTTTATTATTAAAAACAATACCGAGAAATTTAAATTCATGAACAATTTCGATTTCAGTTCCAGAGATGAGCAACGGTGAGGCATAGACGGGTAATGGTTTGTTATTTGGCCTAAGGACCATACATTTCGTTTCTTAATATTTAATGATAGGCAGTTTGCTGAAAGTCAAGTGTATATTTTATCAAGTTCAAACATCAATATATTAACTGTATCATCAATGTTTTCAGTGGAGTAGTATCATCCGCAAAAAGTATAGTATGTAGTAAGTTGAACACCTTAGATATATCATTAATGCAGATACATCTAAGAGATAAAATTTGCCCTAGAATAGATCCCTGAAGTACACCACATGTAACTTTCACAGGAAATGATATGGTACCGTTGAAAGAGACACTTTGCATTCTGTTTGTCAACTAACTTTCAAGCCAGTGTTTTGACAAATTTTTGAATCCATAGTGGATAATTTACTTCATAATATATTGTGATTTACGGTGTGAAAGGCTTTGGACAGGTCTAAGAACGTAATAATGCTGTTTTGTTTTGCTTCTTTGGCCGTTATCAATTGATCATATAAATAGCAAGCTGCCAGGGAAGTTGAGTAATCAGGCAGAAAGCCATATTGGTTTGAACAGATGACCTGATTGATTTCTAGAAAATTGGTTATCATATTTGCTGCGAGTCTTTCAAAGATACTGCAAAGGCAGGGCAGGACTGAAATTGGTTAGTAGTATTCTAGTGCTTTATTATCTTCGGATTTGTAGACAGGGGCGATTTTAGCAGATTTGAAAGCGTCTGGAACAACACCAGAGCTAAAGGATGGATTCATTATGTGGCATAAAGGAAAAACAATATATTATAAGTTTGACTAGAGATATGCTAATACCATCTAGGCCAGGTGCCGCCGATTTCAGGTTCACAATAGTAGATTTTATATCATCAAGCGTTACGGTCGAAAATTGAAAATCTTTATGAACGGGTATCCAAGTATTCCATGAAATTAGACCCGGTGTTGGGAATTTTTGCGTCTAGTTTGGATGCTACAGTGCTGAAATGTTCATTAAATTTCGGGGAAATTGCAGAGGAGTCAGAAGTCTCAGTTCGATCTATGTTGAATGATCTGGGCAGAAGTGATGTTTTCTTACGATTTAACAGTTGGTTCAGTCTTTTCCATTTGTCTTTGATGGTTAGGCGGTGTTCATTAAATTTGTTTTCAAAGTAGGATTTCACTCTTGCAGGAAACTATCCTATGCTAATGTATATTTTTGGCTAATGCTGTTATACGAAATGGGTCTTCAGATTATGGATGAGGAATTTGTTTAATTGACCACGGTTGAATATTAAATGACAGATTAGACGCTTGTATTGTTTACATTTTCTTGAAGCCATTAATATGTTATGGAAATTCACCCCCTAGCATAAGCCGTACGACAATTATTTTAAGGCGAGAAGTGAGAGTCAAAGTGAGGGGGTTTCATGGTATGAGTGATCATCAATTTCTAATATAACTGAAGGATGTATATCTCAAAATTCAGCAATCTGTCATTTTGTCTCTCGACATTCAAAAATGAGATGTATACATTCTATTACTTGCCCAAATGATTTTACTTTACCGCGCCTCAATATAATCATCCAACAGCAGGGCCATCTTTTTTCCAGGTTATCGCTACAGGTCCAATTTTCTTATTCAGCAATATTGTATTAAACAATATGATATTAAACAATATGGTGTATTAATCAGTTGGGGTCGGAGATTGCGACAGTGGTTTTTGTATCTGAAAACACACTAAAAATATAGACTTTCCGTTTCCCTCAAAGTTACAACTGCATGTTCTTTGAATGATATATTACATCGCTAACAAGCTGCAGTAGATTGCAGTGTTTTGATTGTGTAAAGAAAAACAATATTATATTCTAAAGTAGTTTCTGGTTGAGGATTATTGATTATGATCCAATGACATTCAAGGACGAAGTGTATTTATATATCGGCACCCAACGTTGGTCAGTTCAGCCACATTCAAACACAGGACACATTCATATTTATATACATTCATGAATATTTAAATTCCCACGTAAGACAACCAGAAAGTAAAAAATATACAATTCCAAAACAATTACTTTGACAAATCCCCAGACTAACCCATTCATTTCGGTGAAATGGCAGGTTGACTTGTTACCACCTCGACAATTTATTATGTTTCTTACATGGTTGAGCAAAACAATCAACCAAAGTCAGTTAATCTGTAGTCGATCTATTTCCGATTCTGATGTATGTTCTTTCCTTTCACTTGTAATTGATCTCGTGTGCCAGAAATAAATGACAAGGTCAGGAGCATCGATGGATCGTAGTCAGTTTCGCGTTTTGGCGGATAGCGTCAAATCAATCAAGTATAAAAGTATAATATCTACACAGACAAGTCGTGAATATATGGCAACATTATTTAGCAGGCACATCTATTATTGTCATTCGGAGGAGAATGCTACTATGGTGTTTGACCGTTTTAACCTTACTCTGGTATTTTTCTGGACAAACTTGATTACAGTCTGGCTTTGATAACTACCCTAGATTTCCTCCGACAGAAGCAGCTATACTGATTTATTAATGAGTTGAGATTCATGGCAGCTAGTCTGTGGAATACATTTTGATACAAAAGAACAAGAAGAAGAAACCAATTAGCAGGCAGTAATCCCAAATTATCAATACTTCACACACGTCGAATAACAATCAACACATCGCAGGATAAAGCTGAATATTTACTATTGCCGAGATTACCGTGGGCTATAATATTGTGCCGATAGTTCGTACCCACAAGTGTGAAGTTGTTCGAACGAGAATAGTATTCCGAGAGTGAGACCGCGCGCCTTCATCTCATTATTACTTCCGTTGGCGTACCAACGTAACTAATAGTTGTATGCACGTGGACGTTGCTTACTTTTGATTAGTTTGGATTCATAAGATTTTATTTATGACAGCAGAATAACATTTCAACCCTCGATGGAGCATTTATGTAATGGATCTGCATCTGAGCATTAATTTATCTGCAAGAACAACAATATCTAAAGTGCTTTTCTCGGTTCTGTCCAGGGAATTTATTCAGAAGACCTCGGAATTTGAATGGAAGTGCAGATTTACATCAATCTTTGTTGATATTCGCTATTGATTTTCATGAAAAATGTTGAGACGATCCATGCCATGTGCTTTTAATACGCAATGCGTTCCGTAACTAATATGTGCTTCTGGACTATGCATATGGTTACTCTAGTTGTTATTTCTGAAAAATATAGAATCGGAAGCGTTGACTTATAAGAGTGTAGTTACAGTGAAAATATATGTCCGTCTTACCATCCGCTACTGTCATTGTGCGTGGGTTGTTGCATGTATAATGGTCTGCTAATATATAATCTTCACTACTTTAAGAACGCAACTTGATACCCCACTCAAAACAAGCTGGCAAATTTTTGTATGTATATACTCTTAATGCCTAGATAAGTCAAACCAGAGATGAGATATCCCACAGCCATCCTGGTAGACAACCGTCGCTAAAGGACCGGTTTCACGATGAGATTTATAATAGCAACTTGCATTCGATTTGATTGTATCGTGAGAACAAGCATACGATTTTAGTCTCCTGCTACAGGTCGATTGTCAGAGAAGCCCTGTTGGTACATATATTTCAACGTGTGTAACATTTTATTATGTTTTGGAGCAACTTAAAGAATGCTCATTCGACTGCAAAGCAAAGAGAGGGCCCGTAATTAGGGATCCACAAATCAACCCCCGTGTGGGCGCAATTCTCTCATAGAAATAGACTCTTTCGTAAGAAGGCTTCTCGAAAACCTTTATTATTTTGCTACAGTTTGTTTACGGGATTTGCGGCCGACACCTACCGTAACTTTTTGCAATGCTATTCCACTTCTCCAATTTGGTTTATTTCTCGTAAATGTACGTGGAAAAAGCTTGCCCTAATACACATCGATAGACACTATTTCATCGATATGCAAGAACATTTTCTTCAGCGTCACCATGATGGAAACAATTAATATAGTACTGCCACGTGAATCAGTCGTGAAAATATACCGAACAGAATGAGGGAACACTACGAATAGCGAACTTTAATACTCATTTTAGGTCAAATTCAATTGCATTAGCTGCCCAAACGATCATCTGCTGGGATTGGAACTCATGTCTTCTATGACACAGAAATAAGAGGTTCATTGGCGATGTTATATACCAATCTGTCTGACTCGACGATACTGAATCGGTTGACAGGAACACATTATTAAGTAGACAATGTACATAGGCCACCAGCAGAATAAAGTAGAAAATCATGGAACTCGAACACCACCCCAAGTCGTCTTGCCGAAAAGGATGGCCAGTATCTAGCCAAATACGCCTCCGACAAATACGATAGATTCAATTATTTTTGAACCCGAACTTGTTTGAATCGATGACTCTGATCTTGGCTCGCCAGACCTGCATTTCTCTGGCGCTTCCGCCCTACTTTCTATGCTAGAATTTAGTAAATTTCAAATATCGACAATGCTATTTCGTGTTTTAGTCAACGAAATTACGGGAAATGAGTGTGTGTATGAGGCATGTGACGCAGTACAACAGTTACTGGTAAATCGGTATTGTGCCTACATTTCATTGATTATGTTATATCTTCACATAAGTGATTTAGTGTCTTTGTAGCAGTTCTGACCCGAGTTCAGCAATCCAATTTCAGATCAACACAGAGATAAATAATTTGAATACGCACAGGATTTTTAAGTTTACCTTCAAAGGCTGAATTCATGCGGGACGCATGTACTCATTTCGGTTCACCAGAGTGTCATTTATGTGGTCAGCTTGTCATTTAAGGCTTGAGACCTCCGCTGAGTGATGACCAAATTAGGGGAGAAATCAGGGCAATAAGAAAAACATTATCTGCGCTTATTTTCAAAGATGGGCTACACTTAAGGATGCATTTGAGTTTGTGTGTTCAAGTCCAACATTTTCGGATACGGATATCAGACCACAGACAGACTTTGGTGGATAATGTAACATGATATTCTTTAGATAGGCAAGTCAGCATATTGAACAAGTCAGCGATTTCCATTTTAGAAACGTGTAGCGTTATTAAAGTTAATGTATGTGGTATGATACGAGCCATAAACCTATCTTGCCCTGGGCGATTTGGGACCTGTCAAGGCCTTGGGGGGGGGGGGATTAGTGGCCCTCCTAAATAAATTGTTATGTGCCTTGAGCTAGGGAGCTGAATCTTACAACATTATATATACCCTTGGGTCAAGCTGCATCAGAAAATGTAAAAGAAATCCAAGATGGCCGACTTGATGACGTCACAGTGGCGTCATTTACCAAAAGGCATTTTTTGGTCGCTATTTCCGTCTGATTTTTCGAATTTTTCATTCATATGTTTTCTTCGCCAAAAATGCATGATAAACTAGTAAATAATAATCTGATGTGAAATAAATAGTTTTTCCTCACTTTTCCTCTAAGAAAAGCAAGAACCAGTTTTTTCTGGTACCCACATGGCCGTCATTTTGAATTTCTCCATGTTATGCAAATTTACTCAAAATTGCCCCAATATGATCAAATGCAATGTCATGGCGAATCAGTTCTCACTTTTTGTGGTTTCAGAGATAGGGTAGAAAGTTTGGTAGGGGCCATAATGGCTCCTCCAGGTCTGGTAAGGTTAACACTCTAGTTCAGTACCACCCCACTCCTACCTAAAGCTTTAATGGTGGTGTTATATAGAATACAATCGTCAGCCATAAGAGAGTATTTGTCCAAGAAGACATACCTCGTCCAAAATCGAGAAACGCCAACCTGTCTACCAGACCACTTTGATCCAGTTCATCGATAACATGGTAATACAAATGAATAAATATACACCTATACAATGCATAAAGGTCCGATCTCGGGGCTAATACCCACTGGCAAAACCCAGGTTTTAAACAGACAAGTTGGAAATTATATAGTGGTCTGATTGGACTCACAACCACGTCGCCTATGACGGAGATATCTTTGTATGGTGTTATGAACATCGACAACAAGTCGTACGGTCATCTTACTCATTAGGATTCTTCCAGTTACGGGTTATAACCTCTATCATGTCATTTGTGAGATCCTTTCACAAAATGACCCAGAGTTTAGCTGTTATCGATTGGGTAAATTACAATATCAAAGGAGTTCTCTCTAGATTTATTTTCGATATTCCACATCATTTTCAATATCTTAATCGAAATTAATACCAATATCTTCGAAATGCAAAACGCAGAATCAGAATCATCGGTGAAATATGCTAGAATGTATGTGACTCAATATCGCGACTTACCGACTTCGATTGGCATTGTTGAAGTATTTACCTGCTTTACTAGATTGTACTGCCAGGACTGTGTAGTACAATCAGGACACAAAACAAGGAAAACGCTTTGGAATTTATTGTATGAAACGTGTAAGAAATGCACGGATCACTTTCTCTATTCATAGGAGAAGGGAATTATCTTTTGAAAACCATAGAATGTTGGGATATCTCAGATACAATTAAAATTTACCATTGGTGACTGTCATGTATACGTCTGTTGTGAATCAGTAATTCAGAAGATTATCGCTGGCAAGTCGACCTTGAAAAATGCCGTCAAGGCATGGAACGACAGACCATTGTATCTATTTGTAGAGATAATCAGCATTCAGAATCCTAATCTCGGTTATCTATACATAGAGAAACATGTTAAACTCCCATCTCTTCTATACGAAAACGAATGCAAATCAGGGCTGAAATCGGTGTGTTTTGTCACAAAACTTTGCATGGTCAGTCCCTGACTGAAATTTGCATGCTCAAGTCCCTCGTTTATGATCAGTGTTAAAGTCTATTTGAATTTTGAGATTTTGATGTAGCCGAAATAAAGATTTTTACAGTCGAAAACCCCATACTATCAGGGTACTAGCTAGTGCAGATGACTACAAATTTGTTCGTTTTTCAATAATAGACAGTCCCAATGCAGGCAAAGCTAGGTAATGAAAAACCGCGGTCCATTACAATGCTCCGATACGATAGTCACAACATCAATATGTCCTAAAACAATGTGCTCAATTTCTGTTTGTGTTAACTTTTATCAATAGTATACGCATTTTTGTCCATCCTAGGAATTACAATAATGAAAAGCTAGCTACATGTATGTGAACCTAATTAATTTATCTAAGTTGTTGGAGATAACATAGAGGTAACAGCAACTAATGAAAAATGGAAATGAACTTTTACCTTTAAATTAATTCTTATTTCCTTTTACTAATGTGTACGGTACAGTTTCAAAGGAAAAATCTCCACGACATGTCGAAAAGAGTGGTAACTACTTTATTTACGTGGATGTAAACCTTTTATTCTATCTTAGAATTATTGAAGCAGAAAGATATAAACTTAGCTGTCTGGACTGGAATATTCGGTATGATAGGTAGGATGATCTTTTGAAGACTCAGTTCCTATAATCAAACTGGCATCCACTGGTACATTATAAAAACTGATTGAAACACTAGGATAATGTATATACAGACGTATACAATCCATGACCACTTTGGGAAATGCTTTTATATACAGAATTACAACTTGATTCATTTTAGTTACTGTACTCTGGACGTAACAGATGAAATGGCTATTCCTAAAATTTAATCTAATTATTGTCATTTTAAGATAGTCCCTAAATGTGTATATAGCGACATTAGTTCTATCAAATTCTGATAAATAAACTCGAAGAAAATTGACTTTGAAAATTCGACTTGGTTGTACAGAAAACAGAAATGTCAATTTGTTGGTGTCTAGGATGAATATTTCTAAGACCAATTTTCCTACAAACTGGTGAATGAAACTAAATGAAAGAATTATTCCTTAGTACTTTTTCTAAATCTCATGGTAGGACCATTGTCAGCATAAAATACTACTTAGAATGGGAATTTCAAAATGGTGCTTTCATTAGCCGGGGGTGCCTACGGGGGCCCACGAGGACCGTTAAGGGAGATTCTTGAAATTAGGGCATGCTAGGAACTGGTATAAGGCACTCCAAACAGAGAGGCATGGTGCGCTGAGTTGGAACTACTAGGAACTCCATGGCATACTTTTTGGAATTTGACAAAGGCCCCTACGGGGGCCCACGAGGACCGTTAAGGGAGATTCTTGAAATTAGGGCATGCTAGGAACTGGTATAAGGCACTCCAAACAGAGAGGCGTGGTGCGCTGAGTTGGAACTACTAGGAACTCCATGGCATACTTTTTGGAACTTGACAAAGGCCCCTACGGGGGCCCACGAGGACCGTTAAGGGAGATTCTTGAAATTAGGGCATGCTAGGAACTGATATAAGGCACTCCAAACAGAGAGGCATGGTGCGCTGAGTTGGAACTACTAGGAACTCCATGGCATACTTTTTGGAACTTGACAAAAGATGGATTATGTCATACTATGCAATGGGAATATGTCATTCCAAGTGGAATTCTAATCCATCCAGATCTGAACACTAAACTGGGCATAGTGTATCGCCTTTGGATAACCGGCATATGCCATTCCTATCAAGGAACTTGTGCCCTAATCTCAAGACGCTCCCTAAGCTACGTACGACAGTATCGTATTTCTAAAGCTACGATAAAATTACTGGACGCTAAAATGAATGAGTAATCGGTGTTGTCATCAGATGTGGTAGTTGCTTAGTTGTATTGCCCTTACAAACCAATAAGCTGGGGAATTGGTGGGGTTTATGTGGGGCAAGCTGTGTAGGGATCATGTGGGGAATGTGTAGGACAGCCAATGTGGGGAATGTGTAGGGATTTGGTAAAATCCCCACATTGGACTTAGTCATGGAAAAGGAGTTTCTTAATGCTGCTTAGCTGAATTAAATCCCCGCACTATCCCAACCTCAGCCCCACGTGTTCCCTACATGTGGGGATGATGCGGGGAACTATATTTAAATCTGGTATGGGATAGACCCACAATATTTCTGCAGTAAGTCAAGCATGGCACAGAAAACCCCACAATATCCCCACGTGGGGAATCTGTGGGGCAGTAATTCCAATATGGGAGAGAAAACCCCACAATATCCCCACGTGGGGAATCTGCGGGGCAGAAAATCCCACAACATCCCCAGGTGGGGAATCTGCGGGGCAATAATTCCAATATGGGAGAGAAAACCCCACAATATCCCCACGTGGGGAATCTGCAGGGCAGAAAACCCCACAACATCCCCACGTGGGGAATCTGCGGGGCAGTAATTCCAGCATGGGAGAGAAAACCCCACAACATCCCAGGTGGGGAATCTGCGGGGCAGTAATTCCAATATGAGAGAGAAAACCCCACAATATCCCCACGTGGGGAATCTGCGGGGCAGAAAACCCCACAACATCCCCACGTGGGGAATCTGCGGGGCAGTAATTCCAGCATGGGACAAAACCCCACAATATCCCCACGTGGGGAATCTGCGGGGCAGTAATTCCAATATGGGGCAGAAACCCCCACAAAGAGGTGTGGCAACGTCTCCACAGTAACCCTAGGGGATGGCTCGGGGTTGTCGCCCCCGAATGTACCAACAATGGGTTATTTTCGGGGTAGTTATTTGGGAGTGGGGAATGAATTGGGCAGAGCACTCTGTAGTATCCTCACAAATGGGGAAATTACGGGGCGGGGTGCACAAAACACCATCTGTACAGAATTTTTGGGGTGTGGGGGAGGGGGCATCTTCTATTTGAAAGGGCATGTCATTTGTACAGACTGTCTAGTCTGTCCCGATTCCTCCTGCAATATCATCCATCCCTTAAAATAACCACCAGCAGAAGCAAAATTCACGCGTATTTCACCTTTTATTCTTTAACAGCATAAAATATATATTGTACCATGTCTTAAAACACCCGAGCACAAAATAGGAAGCACAATGAAAGTCTGTGTCAAGTAGAATGTTTTTTTTCATCCCTCAAAGGTTTAAAAAAATCTGTCTTGGTCTTTTCCCACCTGTTGTGGGATGGCCTTTAGCATTCCTTGGGGGACTGTCATTGTCATCGTCAGAGGATGACAAATCCACAGCAGATGAGAGTGAAGCTGAAGAAGAGTCCACCAGTTCTTCCGACATGTGGAGATCATGCTTCTTCATTGGTGTTCTCTGGCGTACTCTACCTGACCTTGCTGCATCATGGCATTTCTAAGTGATGCGTCTCCTTACTTTGGACCAAAGTGTGCCCTTGAACTGGCTGCAAACATAAGCTGGAAGTCAAACAATGAAAAACGATTAGTATATTCTGAATGCCCGAGCTATCATAATAAATTAATACAAGAAACAAATATGGTTGAGCATACAGAAAACGTCGACTCAGCTCAAAAACATTTGTGCACATCTACACATGGTACCGACCATATGTACCAAATTTCAAAAGAATCCATCGAAAAGTCTGAGACGAGTTGCATTCACAAGGATAGTATGTGGCAAATAAAAGATTTCAGACCAAAATCAAGGGGAGTAACTCAAGAAACTGTTGAATCAACTCGAAATAAGTTTGGCACCAATCATGTGCACCTAATTTCAAAAGAATGCAATGAAACCCCCAGGACGAGTTTCGTTGACGAGGACTAGGTGCCAAATAAAAGTATTCCAGACTAAAATCAAGGGCGGATAACTCAAGAAAGCGTTGAATTGGTTCGAAAAAAGCTTATGCACATCTACACATGATACAGATCATGTGTACCGAATTTCAGAAGAATCCATTGAAAACTCTGGGAAGAGTTGTGTTGATGAGGACAGTAGGTGCCAAATACAAGGATTTCAGACCAAAGTCAAGGGGAGTAACTCCAGAAAACGTTGAATCGGACCGAAAAAAGTTTGTGCACATCCACACATGATACCGATCATGTGTACCAAATTTCAGAAGAATCCATTGAAAACTCTGAGAAGAGTTGCGTTGATGAAGACAGTAGGTGCCAAATACAAGGATTTTCGACAAAAATCAAGGGGAGTAACTCAAGAAAACGTCGAATCGGGCCGAAAAAAGTTCGTGTACAATTACACATGGTACCGATCATGCATACCAAATTTCAGAAGTATCCATTGAAAACTCTGGGACGAGTTGTGTTGACGAAGACAGTAGGTTCCAAATACAAGGATTTCAGACCAAAATCGAGGGGAGTAACTCAAGAAAACGTCGAATTGGGCCGAAAAAAGTTTGTGCACGTATTCACATGGTACCGATCAGGTGTAACAAATTTCAGAAGAATCCACTGAAAACTCTAGGACAAGTTGCATTGACGAGAAAAAGTTAACGGACGGACGGACGCCGCTATACCATAATACGTCCCGTCAAATTTGACGGGCATATAAAAAGTGTTATAAAACATTTCATCAGAAGGCAATATGGATCTGTTACTGGGAATATATTTGAAACAACTTTGAAACTCTTAACCCCTTAGCCTAATGTACAGTAAGTCAAGGGGCTGACCCTGAAACATGCCAGGTAAATAACAACAAAAAATTGTTGGGGACATCACTTTAGACGGTTTTTTTTTTTTTCAAAATAAGCTACAAATAACTGGTTTGGCACCCCTTTCCCCACAGCTGGTGGGACATACCACCTCTTAGAAATGAACAGGATATCACAGTTTTTTCTCAGACATGCAGTGATAATAAGATTTCCTCACCTCCAGGTGTAACTTCCTAAGTTGTAGGAGAGGATAACTGGTATTCACATGAGGTCCACAAGCCGATCTAATCCATTATCCTGTTACCAATGCACACAATGAGAGTGGGGTCCAGTATTTGCCTGTTCCTATAGATCATTGAAATACAAACACAATTAGATAAAACTCAATCAGGGCAGTATACATTCTGTAGCAAATTATTGTCACTGCATGAACTGGTTAGGGATACTACCAAAATAGAGTACTCTCGCTGAACAAGAAAAGACAATAACCAATAAGCTGTTCCATCAACTTTTAATGACCCGCACAACTGGGATGAAAATTCAATTCTACATGGTCTGGTGCCAATTTTATTTAATAAATTGATTATGTATGTCAAAAAGTTCTTAAACTTTAGTACAGTGTATTTTGTGAACTAACTGTCCTCCGATAATTACTGGAGGATACATTTTATTTCTTTAAATTTTTATTCATAGCAATTTATCTGTATTTCCTAAAGTTATAATCTTATGAAAGTCAGTTACGGGTAGGAACAGCTCGCTGTGAAGCTGGGTTGTCTGAGACAGCAATATCGCATATTTACCTATAATCGTCCTTGAATTATACTAATCGACAAATTAAACATATTTAACTCCATCTGTCCATGTACACGGCAAATTTATCTCACAGTTATAACAGACCTGCTTGTATCTATATAATCCATAAAATCTGATTAAATTCAGCCCTAGTACAGCGATAGGACGAATAACATAAACTTGTGCAACTTAGTTTACAATTGTTTTGTGACTAGGTGAAATAATTTGTCAAAATCGATTAAAATCTCACCGAAATATCGAGTATTCCCATATCATGGATTTTCACCAATCAACGGTACTCATTTAGAAATACCATTATCTTCACATGTAATCATGTATTCATGAATACATGTAATGCAAGTACATGTACATGTTGCAGAGGAAATGTACCAGGATCTAATTATAGAGTATAATCCATGAACAGAAGTAAATTAGCAGCCTGACTTATGTCATGTATGTGTACATGTAACCGACATAAGTTTATACATGTATTGTGATGTCACAACACAAGCCATTTTGTTATGACGTCACGTCATAATAGTATACTGCCAATGTATGCAGCCAATGTACCATTTTATCAACTGTTTCAGTATACATGTACTGTTGTGTAGAAGAAAACCATATATAGTACAAATTGTATTCACCATAAAGGTCGGAGTACGGTAGCCATTTCGCAATGGGACATAAAACGTGAAATATACAAGTATTAGTTTGTTACATATACATGTACTCTGTCAGGCTAAAAGTAGGGAGTTCAGCTCAAATTTTATTTTACATTATCATCCAGACAATCAAGTTTTTATCAAATTTAGTTCTGAGAGGAATATATCTCAGTTTACGAAATTGAAATCGATCAAGTATTAGCGAAGCTCGTGTCATTTGAAGATCCCTATAAAGGACATTCTTTCGGAACTCTGACCATATACTCCTACATTGGACCCATGGCACTGAAAAAGGGGACAAAATCGCAAAATAGAGACAAAAATGTAACAATATTGACCATTTTTCATATAATTTCACCAAAACGACACACTTCAAGTCAATTTTTTATGACGATTCCAAAAAATATATTTATTTTTCTCTCGGAATGAAGATAATCCGCTCATTTGCATAAATTTGCATATTACAGATATTCTGAATTCAGATCAAATGGACATTTAGGGGAATCAAAACAGCAAATGACCACCACCATATGTCTTCAGCTACCCAAATTTGAAATATTTGAGATATCTGGCAAAGTATCAGAAGAAGAAATGAAAGTTGCGATAAAAAAAACAAGATGGCTGCCACCTAGATTAAAAGCTGTATATGCCCCATGCCGGGTGGGGATGGGGGGGGGGGGGGTGGGGTGTGGTAAAAAAAAAGTAATTATCTTTTCAAATACTCTAGAAAGATGAATTCAAAATGTATACAAGAACTTTCCATATTATCTAAAACCTGAACACACCTATTCCCTGTATTAAAATAGTTTTGTTAAAAAAAAAATTAAAAAAATAATAAGAAAAATGAAGATTTTGCATATGGAAAAAATAAGTAACTTAATTTAAATAAATAATGAAGAAATTAATTATCACAATAACTGTAAGAATATTCTGTTGAGAGAACGATATTATAATTATTTTTCAAAGATCATAACACGTATATGGTCAATACAGCTGGAAAACTGAAGACAGTAAATCTGATGGCAAAAGCTACTACTCAATTATCTCCCTTGAGTCAGCGGGAGACAGCGCCTTGAGTCAGCGGGAACAGGGTTGGCAAACCACCAATGTGTTTTCATACTCCCAACGAATTCAGGAAGTGAGGTAAAGGGGAGGTGATAGGAATCGGGTTCATAGGAAAGCGTCACAAAATGGCGGCAACTTCGGAAGTGGAGGGGACTGTTTTTTCCAGAGACATTTCGTGGAATAGCTGGCTTAAATTTATCAAAATCTTCCAGTTCAAAAGGCGCAGGATACATTCAGCTTTCCGACTGTACGCGTGAGACTAGCTGCGGCCTCCATGGTCGTCCGTCGGCCGGCCACCAACGAAGAAAATTGACCTGGTAAGTCCTTCCCGTGGGAAATTTTTGAAACCACGCATATCACGACAATCTACGAGATTCTCGTTTTAAAACCATGTTCGTTTGAAAGACATTTTTCCATTGGCTCCCTGATGACGAACGTCGGAGTTTCGACTGTTTTGATAAATATGGCGACGTCCGTCTTTCGCTGGTACAGTCTCTGGCCGAATTTGGACATGAAATGTTTAACATGTACGATGAAATAGCAAAGAGAAATTAATAAAAACCACAAGGAGTTTAAAGAATATTTATTGTAGGACACTGTCTGATAAAAACAATTCATTTTACGGATGTTTAGCACGTAAATTCACGCAAAGTTGCAGGACAGTGAAATTGTGTTTTTCATTAAATTCGTACATCATTTAGCCCCTGAGCTGAACTCCCTACTAAAAGGGTTAGGTGAGCACCAGTACAAACATCACGGGTTACCGGCATGTGCCAGAGTCAGTTAAAGGGCAAACAATTGAAGGAGGGGGGGGGGGGTGGAATGCACATCACACACAGAATACATGTAGATTCAGGTGTGGCTGGATACATACTTGTGGGGGGGGGAGAATGTGGGGGGGGGGACACACTATTAGCAATGAATGGATGTCATTATTCAAAGAACTTGACATGGGAGGATTTTCTACCTGAAATTGTTATTGAGTTTGAGACTTACAGTGGAAGGAAGGGAAATCATAGTGTTTCTAACCCATAAAAGAGGTTTGATGTAGCAGGTCTCATTTATGGCTGTACATGTAAATGATTGTTTCATAGAATGATGACAGAGGTTCTCAAATATCTTGAAATACTGTGACAGAAGCAGCTATGGCTGGCCAAAATAATAAAATGAATTGAAAAAATTATTCTTCATGGTTTTCTGAGCATCTGCTAAATATTTTCAAATTAACCTTAATGCCCTCAGTCTATGAGAATGTTTTGAAATGACCGTGTTGAGCGGTTCTATTCCCAACTTCTCTTTTATTCTATGTCATAGAGGGCAGGGTATGGTAGATAATTAAAAACTGTAGTAACTCGGCTTGACATTATAGGGAATGACTTTAATTGAGCCAAAGATGAAAGAGAAATACACTTAGAAAAAATATTTAAAAAAAAAATCGATTTAATTTTTTTTTTTAATATTTATTAATTTTCATAATTTATTGGAAATAATTATACGTAGACATCGACCATCCAATATCCTACTGGCCAGGCAACTGCATGTGGTTGACAAGCAGGAAACTTGCTTCAAACCGCCCGCAGTGTTTTGATTGTTCAACAACGTGCAGCCATGCCGAGTTGCGATAGAGCTAAATATAACAACAATTATCATTGTCTACGGCACAGGGAAAGAAACTAACCGTCTCTTGGCGTCCACCTTCCATGGGAATAATGTTGGCACCGGGTTATGCGAAGTTGGACCAACACCTCCTTCAAAATGTAACTTGTAAGGAGCAAATCCGGGTAAACTTGTTTGGTCCCCATGTCGCTTCGCGTCGAACCATTTGAACTGTTGAACCCAGTTTCGACGCAACGCATTTTTCTCTCGGGTGGGAAATGGGTGAAAAGTTACATCAACCATGGATATTTCCTCTCTTTGTTCCGTTTTTTAACAGCGGCATTGCAGCCCGGAACACAACAGATAAAGTTTGGCATTTCATCGACCGGTGTCAGATTCTGGGCCCTTCCGCTTTCACTGGAGTGCAATCAAATTTACCCACAGGTACAAAAGAGCTACAGGACAGGGGGCACAACTCTTGGGTTATATGATGCTTTATTGCATTTTGTGCATTGTTGGAGCGCATTAAGATAGACTTATTACTGCGTCTCCCACTTTTACATAGTTTGAAATACACAGCATTAATTACAATCTTACATACATATAGAATACAACATGTGACGGCCGGAGAGAACAATATCGAAACATAATTCAGCTAATTGCTGAGGTGGGGGGGGGGGACTAGATATATTTATGTGGTTATTATGCTAATATCGATCGCTTAGGATTTGCTAGGGGTAGTTACTTTTTCTTTGTTGTTAGTTTTGTGTATAATTATATTCTTATTCAAATCGTATTGTCGTTTTGATAAACTCACCTAAACATATCTGAGCTTCAATGTTAAATTTTGTACTTTTTTCATCGTTTCCAAATAGCAATGCCTGGGTTGATGGCATCAGCTCGGTACCATAGATTCTATTAATAATTTCCAGAAGGACAACTCTTTGATTTCTAAACACAACTCTATGCGTATTACATAGACTTTCCAAGTCAAATCTTTATCTTTCTGGTGAGGGGTAAATAAATTTTCCATTAGTAATGGAAGTGAATGAAAAAATAATCTTTTTATACCTATTACGTGTGTCAGGTAAAATTACAAATTATATCAATTTACAGTATAATGAAACTGATATATTACAGAAATTTTGTAGAGGTAAATATATTTTAGGAAACCAATATTTATTTGGATATAGCTGTTTATAAAGGTGATGATCTTGTCTGACCACTCATCTGTCATCACCCTAAAAAGGTGATGAGATTTCATCAACTTCTTAGGGTGATGACCAAGGATGGCCACTCGTCGTTCATCATGACTGGATCTCATCACCCTTTTATGGTGATGGACTGGTTTCATCACCTTTTCAGGGTGATGGATTTTGTCGTCACCTTTTCTCATCACCCTAAAAGGGTGATGACCAGACCCCATCACCCCATCACCACAAAAAAGTGATGGCCCATCACCTGTTTTCTGACTGCGTGGGTTGGCGTATCCGTCTTTTTGATGCTACTGAACTGAAACTGGCCCAAAATCTTTACTGTTTTAAGAAAACAGAGTTCACAGTCTGCCTGCATGATCCCCACATCTATCTCACACTATATGTGCAAATAAAATATCGCCCCACTTCAACCCCACTATCGTCTTAGGCTATGCATGAAAACATGCTTGCCCAACAAAACCCCCACGTTTAACTTAAGCTATGAAAACGGCGAGCATTTTGCCCTACATCATCCCCACGCCGGACTTAAACTTTCAGCACAGCCCGGCACATTCCCTACATTGGACTTTGTCTACGCGCGCTGGAAAAAATCCACCCCACCTAATCCCTACAAACAACTCAGTCGATTAACTCCGAAGTTCATTTTCCCTACACGAACCCCACGTTACACTTTGAATATTTAGCAGATAAAGTTATGCCCTACATCATCCCCACGCGGACTTTGAATTCTCGCCCATTCACCCGGCATAATCCCCACATCAGCCCTACATAATCCCCATATTTATGCTAAATTTGCATAACCGTGGGCAGCTGCCCCACACAAACCCTACGTTATCCCCACGAGGAAAGTTCCAAACCACGCTTCGCCCCACACGAACCCCACGCGCCCACCAATACCCCACAGTTTCCCTACGCAATCCCCACGTTTATGTTTGTAAGGGTGATCTTTATCTGCGATGACAAATTATATCAGGCACAACGACGGTTAATTTGCTTTATACTGTCATTACTGACCATGGTTGGTTTCATCTTTGCTTCCTTTTGTAACCCGCTTTGAAGATCTAAAACGGCAAGAACAAATATATTCTTTCTCATAAGAAGAGTGCCTTTCCCCAGTTTTGACATGTCATTTGTGAGTTTCCGGAGTATAATGAAAAAAATGAGCCCTTTGTTATTAATTGCTGTTACTGCATAACAATCGAGCACTGGCAATAGGCTGACTCTGTGCTTCACCTCTTAGTTACTGAGTACGACACAGGCGTGAATTATTTCAACCGAGTACAATACAGGCGTGAATTATCTCAACTAAGTACGATACAGGCTGCGTCTTGGCATAGTTGGTACCATTTTGCGAATTTTTATGAAGAAAAGCACGTATGTTAATAATTCATAAAGATCACATGGATGAATTCGTCCGCCGGGACTGGTGTAATCAAGGGAGCAAATACGACAGACGCTTCTTGATTAAATGACTGTCGCTTGAGATATATTGTTTGTTGTCCAAAATATTGCTCGGTCTCTCTCCATAATACAAGTTATCATTTTTCCGAAAAGCTGACTTCGTGGAATATCGCAGGTGCGATCAAAATATATGAATAATAAATGTCCTAAATTTCTTCGGTTGAGATTTGGATCAGTTTACTAAATGATTAACGTGACTTGATAATAAATCTTAGTTAGCCTTTATTATTTTCGCCGTGGATGACCGAGATCAGTCACTACTAATTGAAGTATACGACACAGATCAGGATGGTTGCTCCTGACTTTAACAAAAAACGTCGTCGATATGCTATGTCGGCAAGGAATGCTAGTCCATTGTATGGGTTTGACAAGCTTATAGCCAGCATTCCAACTTTTTTTATCTCTCTTAGCTGGGAAAAGATGTCAGATTCCGCCCGCTACGTTAAGAAGAGCAACGCGAATGGACAGCAAGGGGAAAACAACTACTTCCTCGAAGCCTAAAGGATTATGTCCAAATTCCTGGACATCAAAATCAAAGAGCCATATCCACCCCCGGAATATTTAGATTTTGAGGTAAGTCGAAAGAAGTGGCTCGGTTGTCGTAAAATAAACTTGCGGATTATTACCTATTGGAGTAGAGTATGGCTACCTGAATGGTTCCAAGGCGACGTGCAGTTTAACATATTCCAATGAAACATATGTGACTGAGACAATGATACGTCAAAGCTGGAAGAACTTGATGCCAAATGAAACATGCCACAGCAGAAACATATTCATCTAAAATGTCACCACTGACTTCTGGGAATTGTTCAGCGAAATTAAATAACACCTCGTTAGCATGTGTTTCTTCTGTACAATTCTTCATCTTTTGAATAATCCAGTACGCATGTATCATGGGTACAGTGTTACAACGCCATGTGTAACCATCATTTGACAATGAGATTTTATATAAACTGTATAATTGGTTGGATTTTTCTACAAAACTCTGAATTGACCAATCAAATACTTCAAAACTGAAAGATATCCCGTGATGCACTGTTCTTTCTTTGTTTAAAACTTGATGTGCGCATGTCTAACCATCCAATGGACTAATATTCTTCCTGAAACGCCCCGATTCTAATGCTCACTTTAAAGCTATATCGCCCTGTTTTATACGGCAAAACTACAATATACGGGTGTGAAGTGGTCCACTTAGTCTGTGTCAGTTTTCAGTTTCTAACAGACCTAGCGTTCATAGTTTTCCACAAGGCTGAATATGAATCCAAGACAAAAACCAGAACCCGTAGACTTCGAAATGTCGTCGTAATTGGAGATATGCGTTTTACGCCATTTCAGTGAAACATCTGCATGCTGGGAACTCAGCCGTAGGCGAATGCCCCCCAAATTCCCAAGATATTGGTCCAAGTTGTAGAGAGATAAATATAGAGATGGACGGTTGCGCACTGGCTCTCTCCATAAATACAAGTTATCATCTTGCAGAAACGCCGACTTCGTGGAATATCGCAGGCTTACCTAAGAAAAAATATGAACATTTTAGGTAAGATGTGTGGCAAACCAGAGACTATGTGTTCGGTGAATTGGTAGCACTATAAACTAATTGATTACTCTTTATAATGTTGTTCCAAAGAGAAAAGAAAAAGTCCAACAGCTCACCACCACAAACACTTCATAGGTGCATATCTGCGTAGCATGTTTAATAATCCTGCAAAGTTTCAGGAACATCCAGTAAAAGCTTTACCATAAGTTGATTATGCAATTTACGCGTGACAGATGGAGGGGCGGACAGGCAGAGTAAACACGTAATGCCTCCTCTTCGTATGCGAAGACATAATAAAAAGTCTCAATCTTAAATTCCCATGCGATAGCGAAATCACGCAGTATATGAATACGGTCTGCAACGTTTGGTAGAAACTCCCGTGGGCCTATCATATTCAGAAAAAAAGTAAAATGGCAAATTAATTGACCATTTTGAAACAGAAAACAAGACAGCGTGACAGACAAAAAACGAAAATACAGGTACCGTCAGCTATACCATGTATACAAGCATCTCACTTAATTTGCTTTGTGGGTTTTAATTTTACAAAAGAAAATGCAGAATAATTCATAATACAATAATATTGACGAATTTGCGATTTCTTTACTCAAAATGAAAACCTTGACCGCGAATGGACACTTCATTGAAGAACATATTGGTCCGTGTCAGCATCTTGGGTTGATAGATTTTCGAAATGGCTTCGATAAATGTGATTTCAAGTCCAAAACTCAATATATTTCAATCGTTGACCTAAATTATCCATAGAACTCTCGTGGGAATCATGTTCAGGTCCAGAAAGTAGCAAAAATATTCGTTTTGTTCAAAAGTTCTGATTTCGAGTGCGAATTACAAGCGTCTGGTCCGTCATTCATTATTCAGCCGCCGTCCATTAATAAATCTCCGCATCCATAATATTCCAAAGATCCATTCTATATTCCTCATAACGCCAAATTCAAAAAAAAGTCATAGTGTACATGAACATAAGTTTTCAATGATGACGGCAAGACATCATGATATGCCAAAAATATCGATTTCGTATCGCTGATCAGTATTCTTAATCCATATGATATTCGTAGTAAAGTCGTCATCTAAAGATTGATGTGTCTCATTCACGCTTTGATTGTGCTTGTTCATACGTACACCATGAGGATCTTGAAGTACATGGCACGCCACGCTCGTATTTTGCTATTAGATAGTATTTTGCTACAAACGCCAAATTTGAGAAAATTTGAGTGGAGGCGCTCGGTGGTATAGTCCTGTTTTATAAGTTTCTGTAATAATGTTTTGTGACGTTGATTAAGATCGTCGCATTTAACACAGGATCCAGCAAATGCTACTAGGTGAGATATGTATACGCCATATGCAGGTCCCACTGGAATATTGCTGTCCAGAAAGAGATAGTTTATGATGTCCGGATTGTAGTCCTCTTTTTTGTCGTAAAGTCGACGAGAGAAAAGGTCCACGTCATTTTTATAGAGATATCAATCTAAATATATGATGTGACGTTTAGGGCTATCTTTAGTTTCCTTCAAATCCAGTGAGGGAGGATATATATCCTTCCCTGCGTCATTTATATAGCGATTATCCACAGCGATAAGTTTGTCTCTATAGCGTTTGGTGAATGAGAAGAAACGGACTTTGATCGATTTTTGAAAACAATTTTCCAATCTCTAATTTGTCCCTGCCTGAAGCTCGACTCGACGAACCAATCGACACGTTTACGCGCATCACGTGATAAGCTTGTAGTTTCACAATATACGTAGTGCGTTATTCAAAATCTCCGACAAAAGTAAACAAAATCTTCCGAGTACAATTTTCACACTTCCATTCATCTGACATCGACGAAAATATCCTGTGTCTGGATTTATACCTCGTATACAATCAAATTCTGAATTTCCACTCCGAATTCTGCGTCGTTCTATCGAAAATTTGCGATATTGGGACACGAGTGAGTGAAATTTCTGAGCGATTGCACTAAAGCCCGTGCGACGACCATAAGTCTGTCATCTTGACCGGATGGCACGGTGGCAACAGCAGACAAAGATATTTTCACATCATAGACGGGGCCTTTATTTTTTCAGATCAAAAGATCCCTACGGTTTGTTCTGATCGGTTTCATGGATATCTTGTCGATCGAGATTATGGCAAACGTAGCTCAAATATATCCTCATGTTCGATGATTTTCGGTGTTGTTGTTCGACTTCTTACTAGGTCAATGATCTAGAATATGGTTATAGTCCACCGTCTTATTTCATGTCCAAGCTGGGCGCTAAACCATGATTTATGTTATTGAATTGAGAGATAAGAGCCCCATGAATTGATTTTCCTCTCGAATATAACAAAGTAATCTGGGAATACACTCCGTTGAACGCGAAACAGACCGTCCAGGCCATTCGTCATTTTGTAAGGCGTAACAGAAGTCAAAAATTGCTATGTTTTGCAATTGTCCCACGTGACGCTCAAGGCTCGATATAAAGTATGTTTGAGAAGTAAAGGACACCTCGAGAAGTGCTTATATGTCTGTATATGCTTATTGGTTGTATTAGTTTGCTCAAACGAAGACATTCTCTTACTTCTTCCCTGGATGATTTTTCATTTTTAAATTACATCCTGTGCTCAATACATGTGTTCTACTTATTGATTTTCGATCTATCACCACGCATCCGTCAAAACAGACCAATAGTCTCGAAGTATTTGACGTGTGGTCAAATAGGATCACTTGCCTGAAGCCATCGGTTTGATTAAAACGATGTTCACGTCGTGATCAGTTCACGAAAGCAAGGCAGACATATCTATTCTTAGATGATTTTAATCTTAATAAATCAAGCAGCATATCTCAAAATAGACTCTAGTAGTGGTTGTGATGGAGATTGCAATCGTGCTCGCCTGAAGCACTTCGACCAACTGTGGACTGTAACCTCGTTTCCAATTCCTGACTAGCAGGATAATACATCATTCGTGACCACTCGGCCGATTCCGTCGAAGTCTTCTGACCTCACGCATTAATGGTGTAGGGATTTTCCAGCTCTCAGCTGTAAACCGTGATCCGCCGCACGTGAGGCACACCACATACTACAGAATGTATTTCCGCTCACATACTCCTCGTTGTATTCTCCCTTACCAGGAGACAAAATATATATCTTAATGAACTGAATACTCCCCGGGGTCTGCCTCCGAAGCAGCTCGTCTAATTTGAGGTGTTTCTCTTGGCTTTTCATCGCAAGCCGATCTCCATGGCGGACGTCCTACAGCTGACATGTGCTGCTCGAAGTTCGGTGTGATACTGTGCCTGCTAGAAGTTTAAACATGGACGCCAGTATGGATTCCTACTAGTGATGGGCGAGATCAGTATAACCTACATATACTACGAGCCTGTGCCGAGTGGATAATACATCATCTGTTCTGTTATGAATATGACTATATGCAGGCGCTTTCAAAAACCGATCCATTCAAAGCCCGTTCCTTCTCATTCACCAAACGCTATATTGACGATCTTCTCTGTGGGTAATCGCTATATAAATGACGCAGTGAAGGATATATATCCACCTTCACTGGATTCGAAGGAAACTACAGATATAGCCCTACAGGCACATAATATTTAGATCTATATCTCTATAAAAATGAAGCGGGCAGTCTCTCTCGTCGACTTTATGACAAAAGAGATGATTACAATTTCCACATCGTAAATTATCTCTTTCTGGACAGTAATATTCCAGTGGGACCTGCATATGGCGTATACATATCTCGCCTAGTAGCATTTGCTAGATCCTGTGTTAAATGTGACGATTTTAATCAACGTCACAAAACGTTGTTGCAGAAACTTATAAAACAGGGCCATTCCACCAAGCGCCTCCACTCAAAGCCAAATATCGCATGCTGATAGCAAAATACGAACGTAGCGTGCAAGATCTATGGCGTGACGTTTCGTAACTTGTGTCTTAATTCCGCTTAACCCGGGGCTAGGGGCCGTATGAACCCATGTACTTCAAGATGAACATCCACAATCAAAACGTGACTGAGATACATCATTCTCTAGATAACGACTTTACAACGATTATTGTGGATTAAGAATGCTGATCAGCGATACGGATTTTATATTTTTGGAACACTTCTCTTGCAGGAAACTAGACTATGTTTATGTATACTATGATTGTCTTTTTGAATTTGGTGCTAATACTGTTGTATGGATATGGAATAGGTCTTTGGATTATGAACGCGGATATTCTTTGATGGACGACGGCTGAATTATGAATGACGGACTAGACGCTTGTATACTATTTTTCTAAATGTTAAGAAGGTGTGGATGGTGAAGTGAAATATCGTTTTCGCTTTATTGGCTTACTGATTTATTATCTCCGTACAAACCAAATGCGCCGTATCTATTACACTCTTCATTCGAATAATGGATATACACGCGTCAGATCAAACATTCGATATACAGCCGTCGTCCGTAGGGAATTTCCAGCATTATTATCGGAAAATGTATAAAACTATACGTATAAAATATAAAATTTTCAATCACGCATGAAAGGAAAATTATGCTTGCACAAAACAGGTTCTTGACAGAGGAATGCGCTCAAAACTGCCAATAATCTCAACAAAATATTGATGACAAACGACGAGTATTCCATTACCTGTACGAATTTCGAAGTTGTTTCTAGAGTTTCATGTTTTCTGTGAGTCTATCCGATACTGGTACATAATCCGGTTGAATCCAATCCAACCCATACATTTAAGATTTTCGTTTTGACTATCTTCTCTTTGAGCAATGGCCGTTTTAGCGTTATTGAATACCAAACTACGATTATCTATATGTCTACAAGTCATGTCTGTTAATGCTTTGAAATTAGATACATATAGGATGTATTTCATTCTTTACTCTCCCATAGTTGAACAATTGATCTGATTCGGGGTTATGTGTGTCAAAATATAACCATATCCAGCTGTTCGTTATTCCTAAGTATATAGGTATTCATATAGAAATACCATTCTTCGCTCCGACAAGGAGTCCAATAGAATATTATAGTTGAGGATAGGTATCATTCGCCAAGCACGATGTTTTCCTGGTATAACGATGAGCCGCTATCGTAATCAGAGATTTTTCATTCACAGACATGTTTACTTATTATGATCCAAATTAGGCATACCCAATGGCGAATGGCCAGTCTTAGTATTATATCTGATTGATAGTGAACATCTCCTGCGAATATCTTACAAGATATGGCGACAATTCGCATCTTATATCTATTTGGTCTCCCTTTCGAAAAGGAACATATTTTGTAACATGTCTCCATATATACTTCATCAAAGCAATTCGTGTCAGTAGTATAATCTCACTGGGATGTTAGCGGTCACATGATTGCCACTATTTCCTTTCGTTAGATATGGGTCGATATCTGGTAGTGTTCACCCGAGAAAGCAATATTCCCTTCGCCATTCAGCCTTGGTCAATAGGGTTGATCTGATATACAGAACTAAATGATCCATAAAATGCCGTAACTGTATATTAACCAAATTTCGTATCAGTAGATGGAAGGCTGGGATAGACCCCTTACGCTGCAGCTAAAGAAGTTACTAATATCAGTGGTAAAGATAGGCCGATTTATTAACATTTTTGTAGTTTTTATGACATTACATATACTTCGGTGGTTTCTTTGTTCCTATGTCATCACAAAGTCTTTTGACGCTTGAGCATAAAATGAAACTAATAAAGGCACTGGATGTTAACCGATCGGATAGGAAAAGAAGAAACAAATCTTTCACCGACGTTGTACTTATGGGTAATGAAGACATGAAATAGGGAACAAATTTATCACGAAAAGCTCGTTCGCAGATAATCAAGTAACGGTTGGTGTAACACAAACCACGGCCGCCTGCATTCAAGTTTACAAAGGTTATAATTGAAAGACAACATTTCAAGTGTTTTCCGATTCATAGCGTTCCCTAAAAGGATCATCACTCACATTTGACTGTTTCAGGGAATCGCCTGGACATTGATCGCCTGGACAGAAGTCCGAGAATATCTGTTCTCTGATGTTACTTCAAAGGGAATCGTGTATGTGATTTTTCTTTTGGGTACAAACACACATTTCTGTATCGAAATCACAATTGCCTCCACCAAAGTTGGTACATTGCAAACCCGAACAACACTCGTTCTCCCAAGGGAAACATGACCGCATCCGCTTCACACAATCCTATAGGGAAAACAAACACAAATAGTTTGAATGTACATCGTATAGCATCACTTCGAAACATAGTCGGGTCACACAGTTCCGACCAGGGACAGAAAACAATTACCGTCAACTGTGCCCGGCTTCAAGCTTGTTTTATGTGGTCAGGCGTATACCTGTACCAGGTCATGGTATCTTCTGCTATTATGCGGACGATTGTCTCGAGAAGAATAATGTAATCTCGGAATATTCTACAGCCTGTTAGCCTGAAATATTGACGTCAATGTGTGTGTTAAGATACAAATGTGTTATCCGCTACAAGTTAAAACCAATTCAGCAGGTTAAATGTAATAATTCACCCTTTGACCATCAAATCACAAAAGGTAGGAAATGACATAACAACACGCTGGTCGTTCGCCCGTTGCAGTTCAAAATAAACTTGATATCCCTCGCGCTCGGGAAATGTCCACTCAGAAATAATCAAATCAACGAATATCAAATTGAGCAATCAAGTCGCACTGCCCCACAGCAGGAATAAAGATAGCTGTTAATTGAATAATCCAAGGCAGGCTTTATAGGAAATGCATGATCTCGTTGAATAGATTTCTGGGTTGTCGTGCTACAGAGATACGCCAAATTCGATAAACTCACGCCCAGCGTCGGTCAAAAATATCAAATTTAATGTATACTGAACGCCATCTGGTACCGTTCTATTTTTAATAAATACCGATTTTATGGTAAAAATCCAATGACAATGCAAATTCGACGAAAGACTCAATATGGACAAAACGACAAATCGCTGAGACAATGCTATCGAACACTTACCTGTGAAGCTGCATTTATAGAATCTGAGAAGTATTCCCGGAGAAAATCCACCGAATCCTCTAACAACGAACACGCTGGCCGGCTCTGCTGAATGACGAAGACAAAGACGGGCAGAATGAAGACAAGTTTTCTGGAATATGTTATCCAGAACATGGCCTCTCTGTGAACGAGAAAAATGGCATTGTGTCTTTGAATAAGCCCCCAATGCTGAATATCTTTCAGACAAATGCAATGACTTATGATGAATAATCCACTAGATAGTCACTGTTTGACCTTCTTGGCAATAATATGCCGACGTTTTCGAACATTCTGCAGATTTCACGACCCCGGATGAAGGGGATTCTCATATGCCATTCCCCTAGGCATTTATATCGTTTTCCTTGCAAGCTGTTGCACAGTCACATAAATGGAAGGGAGAATGAATAGGCAGAGCACATGGTGACAGTCAGTAGCACAGCTGATCCATGTAAGACCGAAATCCATCGATACATCGCAAACACGCTTTATATGAGTATGTCTATTTACACTGCAATATCAACCCTCTTTATCCAGACGGCCTGAGCTGTAATATCAGGGTATTCGCTATATTGGAGCGATATGCACTATATTCCCATCTGTCGTATCAACACAGTATCTGTTCAGTGTACTGCTGTTCGATCCCGAATGTTCATGTTCACGTTGGAAGAGCGCTGCACGTCAATGCTGCCAATGAATCTCTGTCTGTGGTTTGCCCTGATGAAGCGATAACACATTTCCCATCTGTATTAGATCCTCGGGAAGCCAATAGCTGCCATTCTTTCAATAACAACTTGTAGACGTGGTTATAGGGCATGTGTAGTAATTAAGACCCACATGTTCGAAATGGAGACCGATATACAGGGATAAAGCAAGACATATAGTCTGGCAAATTGTTCAAAATGATGTCACCATGAGGTGACCAAAGCGGTGATCTTCACTTTTTTACATTTCTGGTAAAACTGGACGCAATTTTGTGGTTTCAGCCCCATAGCTGAAGGGTAAGAAAATATTTAAGGGGGTGCCGAAATCCCTCCCCCCCCCCCCTCCACCCACAACGGACTGGACAGTTTTGAATTTCAGAAAATTTCCCAGTAGCACTAATGAAAGTGCATACCTCGTACTAAATAATTCACCAGATTTCTTTCGTTAGTCACCATTACTGAATAATTTATCAAATTTTGTATGTGTCAGAATTTGAGCGCATAGCTGGCTTTCCTTGAGTGCCAATTGCTACGAACCGTCAGTTTTTGCAAGACCCTCAAATTCACAGGACTTCAAGCCTGAAATCTCTACTTCATACTCCCATGTTCACTCTCGGCTCTAATTTGTTTATGCCGCAATTCTTTAGCTACCTTGAAATTTATAATTTGATGAACGAGAAATCAATGAACTTGACAACCCTGACCAATGCGTCAATATAGTAAAGGCAGAGTATCGATCGAATGGATTGTTAATATGCTATGTCAGAATTACATTGCAATCGGCCGTAATAACATGGTTCTTCTGTGTTATAACCGCTTCTCTCTTGTAGGAAACCATTTTGTTGTATTATATTAATTTCATCCACATATGGAATTGGTGATAAGAGTCATACGAAACAGGTCATTCGATTGACCCGGAAATTCTTTTATGGACGACGACTGAGTATTGAATGTCAAATCTGACGCTTGCCATGTATGGTTAAACTACACCAAATATTTGTCGCAGTATTTCTCTTGTTAAATCGTGTTCGATACAGGAATACTTAATGTGTTGTGATGATTACTTCCGGATTGCTGGGTTATTAACCTGTTTTTGTTGGAATGCTTGGATACTTAGAATTTTGTTTGATCGTTAGAAACAGACACGCTTTGATGTGTGAAAACGTCTTTTAAAGGAAGATTGCAAGTTCGATTGTCGAGAACCCGAATGATAAACCGTGCATATATTAAAAATCACGGAACCCAGTTGCGAAACATATATAGCGATCGTTTATAGGTTGAGCGATTTTCATTTTATCAAATCTAAAGGGGTGTCGAATATTTTGCGGGACCCGGTCCTCTAGTCATTAAGACATTTGTTCCTACACAGTCATGAGAAAGGGATTCTCTCCGTTGTTTTAGTCTCTGTTTGCCCTTATCAACTTCAACTTTATTTTCTACACTGGTCACAATTCGTGACATAAGTGGTAAAGATAGGTATATACATTTCGTGCGGAGGTGGTATCAATACAGTGGTTACAATAATACAAATACAATAGGAATATACATAGATCACACAGGTACTTTACAACGCATAAAAGACAGTTTTTCATTCACTTATGTACATATATGCATTCTGTGAAACATACTTCCAGTTTATACATACATTCTATACATAAATTAAATGTCTCCAATTAGTAGAAGGTAAAATAGATTATTTTTTTTTGACAAATCAATTGATAATTAGTTTAAACAGTATTTTATTTCCATAGTGTAAACATGATGGAAAAGGGGATTGGAGAACAGGCAAAGCCTATATAAACCCCTCTCCCCACATACAGAAGATTTATTTATAAATGACACAGTGGTTAGGTCAAGTGTGTAGTAATTGTAGTAATAAGTACTGATTTGGTGATAGTCGGTAGTGAATGCTACAGTATATACAAAAGAACAGACAGGCAGAGCGTACATATGTACAAGAAAAAAGAAAAATTACATACATGTACGCCATGCTATGCACAAATATGATAAGCCCTGAGAAAATAATAAATTAGTAAAACATATATTTAGAAGCGACCAGTTTGTCTGATGTAGTCGTGGACAAATGAAATAATATTGCTGTTATAGTCGAGGTTTTTATAGGAGTCACCAAAGAGCACGGTATGAATATCACAGTCAATGCCAATTTCATGAAATAATTGCTCTCTTTGAGTATTATATAATGGGCAAACGAAGAAAAAATGGTATGCAGTTTCATACGCATTACCACAGGAGCAGGCTGAAGATTCAGATATGTGTTGGTTGTACATATCAGCCTTAAGTAGACTGCATCCTAGTCTCATGCGAGAGTGTATAATTTGAATTTTTCGTTCTCCAAGGTAGAAATGCTTGCCCACATTATGTCCATTGTTACAGTTCCGAGAGAACATTTGTAAGTTGGGGGACGAGCGAATGTGTAAAGCAATGTCGTTCCATAGGCGGATTCCAGATGGGATAAATGACTGGTAGTATTGGTTACCTCTGCATCTTAATGTGCGGAGAATAAGGTTGTTTCTGAGAGGATATTGGTTATTTTCGCGTACATATTCAGGCAATAATTGGTAGAGAATTGGTGGAGTTTGCTGATTAACCATTTTATACATAAGGTTGACTTTGTGATGTTTTCTACGCAATGCTAGTGAGGTGAATCCTGTTTCTTCGTATAGCAGCTCGTGACTCACCCCGCGAGGTGAGCCACAGATTGTTCTTATAGCATCTAAATGTAGGTTTTCTAGGATGTTACTTTGGTAATCCGCACAGTTGTCCCAGACTACATCAGCATAATCAAATATGGGCAGAATGAATGATTTATATAATACTTCAAGACTTTTCCTTTTTAATTTATATTTCAAACTTCGGAGGCAATTTATCATAGGTCCAACTTTTTTCGCAGTCGCATCGATATGTGATTTCCAACTTCCGGTAGAATCAAACGTTACACCAAGATGTTTATGCTGGCGAACCACCTCCAGTTCAGTCTCGTTGAATTTCAGAGATGGATGATCAGAGATTATTTTCCGTGAAAATAGAAGAGCTTTGGTTTTAATTGGGCTGAACTCAACGAGCCATAATTTTGCCCACCTTGATAATTTTTGTAAATCAGAATTTAGCAGTTGCCCCGATGCTGCTGGATTGTCGACAGTAATGTAAAGAGAAGTATCATCAGCGAAGAGTCGTATATTACAATTGAGATCCTTTACAATATCGTTAATATAGATGAGAAATAATAATGGGCCAAGAACGGATCCCTGTGGAACCCCTGCAGGAATGATTATAGATTTTGATACGGAACCCTCAATTACAACGATTTGTGATCTGTTTTTAAGGTAGCTTTCAAACCATGTGAGTAAGATGCCTTTGATACCTATAGACTCAAGTTTATGTAGTAATCCTTTATGCTACACTCGGTCGAATGCCTTTGAGATGTCGCAGAAAACCGCTCTAACTTCTGTACCTTCGTCTAGGGCATGGCATATAAAATTGTAGATATCCACTAACTGATATGTGGTACTATTTCCCGGTAGAAACCCTGCCTGGAACTTTGTCAAAACGTTATTTTCTTGTAAGTATTTGAGAAAGTACCCGAAGACACATTTTTTAAATACCCTGCTAATCGTGCTGGTAAGCGATATCGGTCGGTAATTAGCCAGCTCATTTTTGCTACCCTTTTTATGAGTGGGCGTTACATGGGCTAGTTTCCAAGACTCAGGAAAAACCCCTGAGGCTAAGGACTTATTGAAAAGTTTAGAGAGCGGTAGTGCTAGTTCATTGGCAGACCATCTTAGTATTTTATTATTGATGTTATTGGGTCCACTAGCTTTATTAATGTCTAGGTTATCTAATACATATTTAACGTCTACCTCGCTAATGTGTATACTATCCAATATAAAATTGGAATCGTTTAGTAAGGGTAATTGAGCATTTGTATCTACAAGAGTTGATTGTTGAATGAAGTAATCGTTAAACGCGTTTGCTATTTCTTCAAAATCTTCATAAATCTTCCCATTATGAATGATTGATGGGTAGACTTGAGATCCCTGGTCCTTAATATACCGCTTAATAAGTTTCCACCAGAATTTTGTCCCAATAGTACAGTTTGTTATTTTCTCATCAATTTTATTATTATAGTCTGATTTAGCCTGTCTTATTTTGTCAATTGTATCATTTCTTAGCTTTCGAAATGTTTCCCAGTCTTCAGGTCGATTTTTCACTTTAGCTTTTACATGTGCCTTATGGCGTTTCCTCATCCATGGTTTATCGTTTGGTCTGATTGTAACTTTTTTAGTTGGGACGAATGTATCGATAGAATCTATGAGATGTTTGCTTAGTTTGCTTGTTGATGTATTTATATTTTGTGTTATTATATCATCCCAGTTTGTGTTCTCAAAAGAATGCCGCAATCCTATAACATCAGTTTGATCATAGTATCTAATGCTCCGAGAGAAGCAGGTCTTTCTATTCACCCTCTCTTTAAGAACTACGCATACTCCGTGATGGTCGCTACAAAAAGGTACGATTACGCCTGACTTATCAGCATAACTTGGGCAGGATATCATAATAAGGTCAATTAGAGTTTTAGACAGCGGGGTGATTCTGGTGGCCTCCTTAATTATCTGGTGTAAATCATATGTTGTACATAATTCATCTATTTTCCTATGTGTACCAGATAAACAGTCGGCATTAAAGTCCCCTAAAATTATACATTTCGTATTCATGTTATTACGTGCTTGTGAGATTGACTGATCAATTAAATTCCAAAGGTTGACTGCCGCTGATGGTGGTCGGTAGAAGGTTCCTAGAAGAAATTTATTATTTTTCATACGTACTTCACACCATACAGCTTCAAGATCGCCAATTTCATATTCAGGTTTCCGTATACATATAAGATGTTGTTTTACATATACTACTATACCACCGCCTTCTTGGCAACTCTATCTTGTCTTATAGGTGGAAGATGATAACCGGGTATTTGTATTTGTTTGTTGGTCGCATTATTATTTAACTTTGTTTCTGTGATAGAAATAACATCATACATAGAGAGTTCTGCTTCGACTAAATCCACTTTACCCCTCAGACCCCATACATTGATATGAGCAATCGCTATAGCCGGGAGAGGTCCAGGGTTCACTTCTACGTCACCGGCACGAAGTAGAGCTATTCTAGATAAGTTCCGTATAATCAAATTGGCAGATAATTCGTTGGCGTCTAAGTGGCGTTTAAAATTGCTAGGCGCGGTAAGTATTTGCGTGTGTATAATTATATTTAAATCCCCACCCTCTGTATTTTCGCAACCGAGCTTCGTGATTTTGTCACTCCGTGTATGGCCTGCGCGTTTGCCGAAATAATAACAAGAATCGATAGTGTCCATTGACTCAGCGTTCTCGTACAACAGCACCAGAGAGCAAATGAGGGATAATAAAAAGTATTTCGAAAAGTTCGTGCTAAGTTTGTACAATGAGATTGGAGGAGACTGAACTGGATCACCTGGCGTTCTCGTGTTGTATAATGTAAAGCCGAAATCATTCATTCTGCTGTATACAAATTCTTTGTGCGTTTTAAGACGTTTGGTTTTGCACGCTGTGTAGTAGAACAAGCCAACTCTCGCTCTATAGTTTTCTGCGCTAATGAAGGTTAGGTAATACCTAACCCAGAAATCACAAACACTATGTTGGAGAGGTTGGCTTGTTCAAAACATAATATAGCATTCACAGTTCTCTGCGTATTTGTTTTTAGCACTTTATGGCTACACATGACTACGTTTAAATTCAAAATGACCGAGTATTCAGACACGTTACTACTGTTTTCTGAAAATATAAAAGAAATAGAAAAGACGATAGAAATTCTGTGAAACATACTTCCAGTTTATACATACATTCTACACATAAATTAAATGTCTCCAATTAGTAGAAGGTAAAATAGATTGATTTTTTTTCGACAAATCAATTGATAATTATAGCACATATAGCGTGCACTGTTGCCTTCGTCAATATAGATAATAAATATATATATTTATATAATATACACACAATTAGTAAATAATTGGTCCGCATATCACTCTAATCGATTAAGGTCATCAAGCCATCATGCCATGGATCGAATGGTAATCATTCACAACTAATATTCACCAAATAATATTGAAAGGTAGAATCAATACTAGATCTAATGTGGCAAGCCTCTCCATTTAACCGGTGTGTAGAATTCATCAATACAGTGCATATTGGAGCTAATTTCAGGTCACTACACTGTAAATTATATGGTTAGGATTTGAACACAATTTTGAACACAAAATTGAGGTATAATTGTGGATATGTTTCGGCAATCCACACTGTTTTGGTTTTAAACACACATGCGTTCAATATGTGATTAAAGCATATACAAGTTGACGCGATGTGTTTGGAAATGTGTGTAAAACCTAAAATATATCTAGTGGATTAATCACAATAACAAATTTCTTCCCATACCAACATTGAACTATTAAGTATTCGAGATCTGGGTAGAAGTTTCAAAATCTCAAACTCGTCCCGTGTATATTACCAAAGAACAGTAGTAAAGAATTCCCGAGATAAAATTAAATTTCCGAAAGAATTGTTTCTAAAGCTACATGTAAATATTAACTATCAATAAAAAACCCAATCGAAATACCCAATTCGAAATTAATAAGTACTTCACACTAAACGGATTAAAATCATTCACTTTTGGTGTCCACTGCGTTGTCTACCAGTGATCCACATTTAATCCTGATGACCGGTTAATTACTGATCACGGCCTTCGAGGTTTTTGTCAGTTTTTCCCCGCTTAAACTTCGGAAAGTAGTACATTTTCGTTTGAGCAATTTTCATTTTATCAACTAAAATGTAAATGGGGTCGAATGTTCCTGGGACTGAGGCCTCAAGCCCTTAAGCCTTTTTATCCCACACCGTCAATAGGCTGCGTTTTCTCCGTTGGTTTAGTCCCTGTTTGCTCTTCATTAAATTGGGATTTTCTCCGTTGGTTTATTACGTGTTTGCTCTTATGGCTCAAATGGTAATCATTCGCGACTATCAAGATTAATCGATTCAACAAACAAGATTGACAGGTAGACTGAATACTGGTGTAATGTGACATTTCAAGCCTCTCCAGTATCGACCAAATAATCCTTTCCTTAAATGTCCTTACGTCTTGGCGGACAATCGTTTTACGATTAACACCTTCGGTAAATGATTTATGTAGCTGTACTATAATTAACCGGTTTGTAGAATTTATCAGTGCGACGCATTGATGTGTTTAAAACCTGAACATATAATTTACAGTGTAGAACATGTGGAAACTCCACCGAAGATTATCACACAGGCATGTATATCACAGTGGTATACTTTCAACAATGGATATAGTTTCTGTCCCGTCTTGGATGACCTGCGAACGAAGTTCTAAAAAGCACAAATGTTCTTCTGTTTTTAAATTTCTCCTCTGTGATATACCAACTATTTTACTTATATATCTGATATTCACCAATGAAATACGATACAATCTTTTATATATAGATAGGCTAGTAATTTAACGAGTCAGAGAACTTTTAACTATCAAGGTGCCCACCTGTAGTATCTTTTACCTAGCTTTTAAGCGAAATATCATACAAGTTTAATTGTTATTCTGATTTTGTCCAAAAGATTACCTTTTCTATATGAACTCTTAGTATATATTAACATTTTAATTACTTTATATTTAAGTACTTAATTTAATCACTTCAATCAATTGGTTTATTTAATACAGTTGTTTTCATTGTTGTTAATCGTTGTTATCTGTTTATTGTTAAAATTGTATGACTTCGATTCATGTAAAAGGCTCGCACTAGAAAATAGGCATTTAGCCTGAGTTAGGCTACACAGTCTAAATATATTGAATATTAAATAAATGAATAAATTGAATAAATTAGTCCATTCTCTTTTGTTACGAAGCTTAACCAATCTGAGATCAAGGACCCACTATTACATGAGCAAGCTTCCTTCATCCTTCCTTACATATTGCTTCACCATATCCGAAACGTGTGTCTTCAGATATCGAGCACAATTGAAGGTCCTAAAGTTTTGTCACATCTGGATTTTACTTCACACTTGATTGATCGAGGTCTTGAAGTATCGCACCTTCAAACATCAGTCTCATCAATAATTGTTAACTTTTGTGTAGACTGAGATAGAAGGTACATATTAGATAGTGATGGACAATATTTCCGCTGTCAAAGGCGGGTGATCTAAATTTGATTTAATTTATGATGAATATTCCTAGATTGGAGTGAAGGTCCGAAGATATTCAAATGTTTCCCATTAGCCATAAATATCGAGTGGACAAACCTTATATATATTTGTTCTTATATTTATATCGGATTGGGTTACAATTTATTCAGATATTGCCCAGCAGTGATGTACCACTGCCTCTGACCTAAAATTTCCAGACAATATTTAAATACTTAAGGAAAAGATTGCAGCCAAAGTAATATATTATATTCATTGTAATGGATAATCAGTTGTGTTTCGAATTTGGCATGGGTTAGTTCTCGGCTCTTGGTAACGATCCTTCTAAGTATAGCCGTTGTTAAAATGGTAGTCTGGTGTGTGTCATTAACCCAAAATTGACCGTCTGGTAATGATGTGTGATCTGGAATCAATGTTCTCTCCGGGTAACGGGGTTTCCTAACTACACCCAGGAAACGGCCAGTGACACAAATGACTTTTCACCACTGACCTGGTATTTTCATGATATTCTCTTTTGTCTCACCCAAGCATTGGACGTTCTATCATAGGCCTCCAAAATGGATGTCCCAAAGACATTTGACATTGAATTGGCCAATATCATACATATGATCATGTCTTTGTGATGTCATAATATTTACTCCAGAGAAGCAGGACCCACCGTTACAATATCGTCCATGATGTAGAACATGATATTAAGTCCCTTGCTTTTCATAAAGTTGACTGTAAATATAACTATTTCAACCTCCAGTTCGTACACGTGTTAACTACCCTTCATGTGTGTATATGATAGGCGATTATTAGATGATGCTACACCTCTAGTATGATCCTTACTGAGAGTCTTCTGTGACTGGGTGAATGAAGTTTTTCAAGGTTTCAGAATCTAACAACATTAAATTTTGTGATACTACATTTGTATAACGACCAACGTTGCGCACACGCTATAGTAACGATAGAAAGCAATTTCTTCTAATTCAACAGATAGGACACGGGCTCGGCAATTTCTATTTGAGGCCAGCATTGGACAGGGTGGTGTCGATTGAGTGGATAATATATCATAGTAAAGAAAAGTGTTTTCGGGAGATTGGATTAAGCCAAGTAAATGCATTAATGATGAACATAATCTCTTGAGCTATTCCTAATTACTTGCTGAGGACCCTTGTTTCTATTTAATGACTCCGTTCGTCCACCAGTCGAGTTTTGAGGCATGAAGCCGATATGCGATAATATGTGAGAGAGAGAGTCATTAAGCGAGAATATGAATATACTAGGCTCACCAACTTACGAATCTATATGCCACCTGGCCTATATATGGCAAGAACAGAAGACACCGACGGATCAGCTTCATCGAGAAATAAATTGAAATTTTGACAAAAGTTCAAAGGTGAAGAAAAACGTTTGAAACAAAATGCTTCCAACAGCGTCACTTTACTCATGCGAGCAAATTTTGGTTTACTAAGCATTTCTATTCCCAAATTAAGATTATTTCTATAGCTCATTTTCTTTATGGAGGAGAATTGTTTGCGCAGCCAACTGATACGTAATGTAATGCCCATTCGTTTCTGATAATATGTATATTATCCTAATTATTGGTCATAGTAATTGATGTACATGTATATTCATCTGGGTGTTGGGCTTTTCCTGTGGCAGTAAATCAATTATATCGGGAGAATTAATGAGAGTCAGTCTGGGCACAATGGAATCAAGGGGTTTTGACTCAGCGGATTTCCATAAAAAACAGGCGAACATCAATTTGTTTTATTCCTTTCATGTAATTGCTGGCAATAAATTGCTATGTTGGCATTTGTATCAGCTCCTTTGAAGATACGGCGTCTTTCAAACACAGGCGTGTAAAATACCACTGATCAAAGAAATATTGACTGCAATCGAAGCTACAATAATAGACTAGGCCATATAGACATGAGAGAAAATATCAAAAATTAGTTTAACTTGCATAATGAGCAAAGTTGCCATGCCTGTTATGAACTTGGTCTGATTATCTGTAAATTGCTAGGGCTAGAAATGTCAATTTAGGCTACGTGAATGACAGGCTTACCAAACTCCTTCTTGTGACGGTCAAGCAAAGAAGCTGATTCATAATTTTTTTTACCGCGGCTTAGCTGTACCACATAGTCAAACAATAAACATAACCTGAGGTTTGTCACAAACAGGGACCATGAGCAATTGGCACTGTTAATATTTCTACAAGCTGGTATACATTTAGTATATTTCCCCACCACCATAGCATGTTATCTTCCACTTGATTTATAAGACGACGGAAATATGTGGACTTTGACACTGTCACCCATGAAATTAATGATTACACTACAATTAACACTACCGTTAACATTGTCAAGAATAATGAAACTGTGGATGTTTTTTTGTATATTTATACATGGAGTTTTCTTCGGTTAAAGTCCCTTCCACGAAACAATGATATACTGGCTATAGAGAAATGAAAAAGGAGTCATTCTAATGTATGCAACACGTCGAAAATAACAGATTTTTCGCCATGGAATCGTAGTATGAGCGCCAAATCTGATATATTTATAAGCCAGCATTTGGGTAGCTAATATTAATCAATCTGACAACGCCACCATCTCGATGTAAGATTTCAGAAAGTAACATTCTGACAATCCTACGTTATTAATGCTGACATCAATGAATCCACAATTGGACCACCTTTTCAAACGAAACTTCACACACCCCAGTCGATATGTACATACATTCAAAGTTAACCTGCACACATGAAATAAAGACCAACTCAGAGGAGAATTAGTGACACCTGATGAGACAAAAACATAATAGAATTTATTGCAACATATCAATATATTCGTTCAGTGTTGAACCGGATGATTCTGATAATTCCATCCGAACATACTCCGAGGTTATACCACAACAACAACAGCGGTGTAGCCGCTGAAGAAAATGACGTGCCTTGAAATATAGCTGTTATTCAAACTGAGATCTGCCGGTGAAAGATAAGACTCGATATATCTTCAGTATAAAGGAACAGAAGTAGACGGTCTCCATTGTTGTTGTTGTTGTCGAGACACTGAGTGGTGTATACGTTTTGTGCAGAGCCTGGATTTGGGAAATATATTCACGATATAAAAACTGTAATCACAAGTGTTGGTTTATTGGAGAATCCAGAGACGTCCATTTTTCATACACGAATAGTCATAGGTTATTGGATTGTACGGTTTGGTTAGGGAAGGAACCAGTTACGAGTCCCGTCCCTGAGACCACGAGGAGTCAATACAAAACCGTAGAACCCATTAACATATTTATTGTACACTTTGAGGCAGAACTGAAAAATCCACAATAATTGAAAAAATGTCTGCTTCAGTCAGGTTGAATGTCACTGAATGATCACCAGCACTCTGATCATGAAGCTGTCATGTTATTTCAACACCTGTCGTCTGCAAATGTGTAAACATAATATAGTACCGACCAAGAACTATGCAATATCATATACAACTGTCCAATAACGAAAACATATTGGACAATTGTCATTACATGTAAAAGAATGGGGAAAATTAAATAAATGTTTAATAAAGTTAAATATGATGCACGTTCAGAATCACCAGTAATTCTCCTCAAACTTAGCGAAACTGGAGGCCATAGATAAATATTCCTCACTTTTCCGTGCGTGCGGTACGCCATTAGGTATCTTCTCGCTGTGGATAATCGCTATATAAATGACGCAGTGAAGGATATATATCCACCTTCATTGGATTTGAAGGAAACTACAGATAGCCCTACAGGCACATCATATTTAGATCTATATCTCTATAAAAATGAAGCAGGCATTCTCTCTCGTCGACTTCATGACAAAAGAGATGATTACAATTTCGATATCGTAAACTATCCCTTTCTGGACAGTAATATTCCAGTGGGACCTGCATATGGCGTATACATATCTCGCTTAGTAGCATTTGCTAGATCTTGTGTTAAATGTGACGATTTTAATCAACGTCACAAAACATTGTTACAGAAACTTATAAAACAGGGCTATTCCACCAAACGCCTCCACTCAAAGTTTCTCAAATTTGGCGATACATATCGCATGCTGATAAAAAAATACGAACGTAGCGTGCAAGATCTATGGCGCTACGTTTCGTAACTTGTGTCTAATTCCGCTTAACCCGGGGCTAGGGGCCGTATGAACCCATGTACTTCAAGATCCTCATGGTACTCATGGTACGACTTTACAACGAATATTATGGATTAAGAATACTGATCAGCGATACGGATTTGATATTTTTGGAACATCATGATGTCTTGCCGGCATCATTGAAAACTGTTGACCGCTTCTCTCTTGCAGGAAACAAGCCTATGTGTATGTATACTATGATTGTCTTTTTGAATTTGGTTCTAATACTGTTATATGGAATATGGAATAGGTCTTTGGATTATGGACGCGGATACTCTCTAATGGACGACGGCTGAATTATGAATGACGGATCTGACGCTTGTAATGCCATAGATAAAATGAGAGTATTATAACACTTTTGTGGTATCTTCTTTTCTTGATTGTATATCCCAGTAAATAGCCAGAGGTATTTTAGGCAGATCAGATACCGCGGGCCTATAGTACCCAGGGAGCCAGAATTTCTGTCAGCTTATCGGATGATGTACGATCTGCGTCGAGAAGAGAATGGCAAGTAAAAATTGCGTTACACAAGCCCTGTGGAACACCGCCCACGCTCCTCCACAGGAAATTGTCATACTTTGTGTGCCACTTCTGTTGCGAATACTGAACTAAACCATGTAGTAGTTTGATTCAGGGGAAAGTTTGACTTGGAGATTTATATGAATGGCAAATTTTTACGATGTAATCTTGCATAAGCCCGATGTGATGTTTTTTATAGGTAGCTCTCGTTTATAACATGAGCTTTAAAGACCAAACAAGCAGAGGTTTACATCTTCCTAGCATTGGTCAAGTGAAGGCTTTATGTAATGACATATTCGCCTGAACTATGGCCAGACTGTGTGCACAAATCTCGGAGAACAATCTACAAATGAAAATGATGAAATGGATTTTAAACCTAAAACTGACACATGACGATCATTCAGATGTCTATAGTCAACGCACTACTGCGACCACCCCTCTAACTCGAAAAGAGTATTCTGAGGTGGTTTGTATATTTTAGTGATATTGAATTTATATTTACTATTAACTGTTATATCTCAAAGATAGACCATCATACTGTAAGGTTATATCGATTTTCCAGAACCGATCAACAATTATTGAGACCTTGGCACTCGAAACTGATATCTGCATATTCTAGTATATATATTATATGTATTTATATTCACTATAACTGTTATCTCTTAAGGATACACTGTAAATGTGGCGCATAGGATTTAAACACTATATCATGACACGTTTAGGTCTAAACTTGTTTAGGAAAGTGTTATAAATCGATACACATTTTGCTTTTGACACATCACAAATTAAACACGTGAATATAAACACATTCCGCAACACATAAGTATATGACATGTTTAGCATTTAAACACATTTCATGGATCTTAACACATTCCTAAACACATTCCTAAACGCGAATATTTTAGGCGTTTAACTCAGAACACAATCCTAAACACAATAGAGTAGCACAAAGCATGACATGTTTAGCATTTAAACACAAATTGTCGGATATCTTCAACACATTACTAAACGCATATTTCATGTGTTTAATTCAAACACACAAACCTAAACGTAATATTGTGTTTACATGGCGTGACAAATTTGCATATTTTGTATTTGGCTTCATTCGTTAGCTGCTTGTCCTAAAGTATGTGAAAATACGCATAGAAGCATTCAAATACATGATTTCATCGTTGAGCTTTAGTTTTGAAATAGTTTTGTGAAGTCGTATAAACATCGACGACGGATTATTTTGTGTGCAGTGTAATACAATCCGCGCAGTAATACAACACTTGTCTCGTCTGACGTCACACATTTGCGCGCGCGCGTAACGGGCACTTCTGCAAGAGACGACAGAATCAGTGGATGTTGAACGGTAAAATGTTGAACAGCAAGGTAAGAATCTTGTCTCATCGATGTTATTTATGACAGAGATGTACAGCTTTATGCCTGTATCACTCATTTTATTAGCCGTTGAATTTGATGTGAGACCACAGGCCCGCAAAACAAAAGTGTTGGGGGGTGTGGGCGGTGGTATTAAGGTGAAGTGTCGAAATATGAGGTCTCTATATATAACCCCATGCTTTATATAAATCAGACATCATGTCAGTTTGCTCGCGACCGAGTGGGCATTGACCTGCAATCTTCGAAGGTAAAATGAACAGCTATTTTTCAAGTAAATTTGGCGAACGTGGTTTTTTTATCACGATGGTGGGGGGGAGGGGGAGAGAAGGGTGTTGCCTTGATGCATTGAACTGTATGGTGTCCGCATCATGACTTGGAATGACTGATGACGTTGGGGTGGTGAGGGAGGGGGGGAGTATTTCATCGTAGTCTTTGCTTCATTAATTGTCATTCATAAATGTATTGTTCATTCGGCATGTGTAATTGTTCAAATGTGGGCACTGTCATTGTGTTGTATGGAAATTTGGGAAATAATTATATTCGGGAAAAGAAAAAATATTTATATTGTTATTAACAACATCAATTGCGGAGGGGGGGGTATTTTTTATTTCACCGTAGTCTTTGCTTCATTGCCATTCATAAATGTATTGTTCATTCGGCATGTAATGGCCCAAATGTGGGCACTGTCATTGTGTTGTATGAAAATTTTGGAAATAATTATATTCCGAAAAAAAAGAAAGATATTTATATTTTTATTAACAACATCAGCAATATCGACGAAGACACCCAAGGACAGACAAGCCATGGTGGTGACCGGTACACTTGACTTGTTGGATTTCCCTGTACCGTACACATTTTTTTTTTCCGGTACACCTGTAGTTTATGCTTTTCAGGCACTGAGTTATTACCCGTAGCTGCTTTTCTGTACTGGAGATAAATAAAGGTAGTTTTATAGGAACCACGGTAAGAAGCTTCGGTGAACTTTCTAACAGATAGTGGCGGATTAGTTCTAACAGTTTGAAATAGTTTAGTACGATAGTACAGGTATTAACTTTTTCAATTTGCTCTGTTCATTTTCTTACCTGGCAGTGTGACTAATATCACAGGACCTACGAAGGGTAGGCATTAGGACTCCGACGCGAACTAAACTCTTGGAAATCCCTCTCCCCAACCCCCAGTTGAATCCTGCCTATATTAAGTTGGGCACTGCCCAAGTCAGAATCAGCAGTGATTTTAAATTGTCATCAAGAGTAGGTCAGCTCAGAACTTGCTGGTAACAGTCCCCTAATGCACCTTCATGCCAAAAATCAAGGTTCTAATGTCAACAGTCAACTCCGACTGACTCACTCACTGACTCACTCACTCATTACCGGACAATTTGCAAATGAGAGCCCACTTCGTAGGAATAAGGACACTGTGGACCGTGGTCACATTCTGCCAAAATTCTTACAAAGTTACAGTGTTGGTCGAGGGGGTCAGAATGCATTTGTTCGCTCTGTCAATCAATGACAAACTACTCACTATAGTAAAACTGCCTGCATGCAACTATTTTCAGGATTTTGACTAGAAGACTCCTCTGTACCTGTGGATAGACTATGGGGTGTCTCTATGTTGATATTACAGATCAAACTGAAAAGTGCCGGTTTTCCTTCTGCCACAGGCTTCTGTTGAAGGTTTGTAAATATATGATTTCCTGAGTAGGCGATGCACAAACTAACTCAGTTTGTGGTGGGCGTCAGAGCATAGGGGATTCAAACATAATCGGAGCTGGGTGGGTTGAGTACCGGTACATGTATTTTGTGAAAATATTTCATATGATTTATCAAAACTTCAAATGCATGTATAAACAAGTATAGGTCTATCATCTCTGTTCTTTATAAATGTATGGGAGATATAATCACGAAGGATGCGTTCTGGGTCAGTGAAAGTGACAACCCTTTTTGACATTTCTGTTTTACAGTTTTATGCCATATATATTTGGAAAGCTTGAATTACATATATTAATAATCCATCGAGTACAGTAATGGTGTTTCATACTCCCTTGAATAAGTACATTCACATGATTGTAATCAAACAATACTGGTAATATGGGTTATATATGTATGCCTATTTATATAATATATTAATATTTTTATAGAAGGAAGATGCCAGAATCAAAAGTTACGATGTACTGGAACACCTCACTCGAACAGAAGATGGTGTGAAGTATGCAAAGAGTTCCTGCAACACTACATATTTTATTTGCAGAAAGGATGTAAGTACTGTTAATGAGAAATCTCAACTTCTTTTGTTTGATTTATAACTTTAGAGCCCCAAAGAACCTTATTGATCTGGAGTTAAAAATACTGGCTTTCCTTGCCTTCCAGTTCTTTGTATAGCTTGCCCATGCAGCTGTAACGAATCATGAAACTCTAACTCCACCTGGGAAAGTTGTTGATTGTCAAACCATGCTTTTTCTTTCAATGTCAAGAAAAACAGATAATGACTTCCAAGTATCCATTGCATGGTATGAATTGGTACAAAATTTAAAGAAAAAAGCCTAATTGTGGGCAGAGAAGAGCTCATCAGAAGATAGCAGACATTCATTTTCGTCCCCTGCGGTACTATGACCTAAATAATTTCAACACAAAAGGTCATCTATTCTCTGTTGAGAATCATTTCTCTGGATCATTGAGTGCATTTCATATCCCATTTCACCAGTTGAGATGTAAAACTCTCAACCTGTGATTGCCTCAGTCCTCGATTTAAGGAGTGCTGATGGTAACCTCTCAACAGGTTACCATGAAATCTACACTGGTAACCTATGGCAACCTATTGCATAATTATTAACCTATTGTCAATTATCAGTCAAAATTATGGGACCTGAAAATAGGTTACCACTATTTTTCACATGGCAACCTCCAGGCAACCCGAAAACAGGTTACCACCTTGAATTGAGGCCTGTGCAGCCTTATAGTGTAATTTAAATTAGGTACCCTTGTAGGAGTGGGTGACTGAGTAGTCGGGTTTAGCATCGTTTTCAACCTTGGTTCAGTCCTATCACGACTGTGCCTACATGTACCATAACACGAGCGTTCACAGTTCCTATTACCCTGGACACTGATCAGTCCAGCCAGTACAGCACCCGATCTCCTGTCCAAGTATTGACCGAGCTTAACAATGCTTAACTTCGGTGATTCGACAGGAACCGGTGTGTTACCCTTCTAGGATTACTGTATTCTGTTGTTAACTGTAAATCTGGTAAATTGTGATGGCCTAATGAATAAAAACATCTGCCCTACAAGCCATGTGTTTTGGGTTCAATCTCAAGCCGCAGGAGTCGAAATTTACGCATGTCTGCCTCCCCCTGACAGCTAATTTTATAAAAAGACGGGTAGACAAATAAAATACCTGTCTCCAGTGACAGGTAGCCAATAATTTTTTTATTTTTATTTTGGTGTTCAAAATATATCTCTGACAAAATTCATTCAAACAGCTGCAAATTAGTGCATGGAAACAAGGTGTCATTAATTTATTGGTAGCGTGTAGCTGCTTTATCGTTAATTGGGAATTACATGTACTCGACAATTTCAACGACCGCTTGTTCAGGTAATTCTTAAAGGTGACGGGTACACTTTATGATCTGCTGTCTCGTGTGACCATTAAATTAGTTTTAATATTTCGACTCCTGGGCCGGGTCAGCTTGAAAATTGTAACTTATTGCTTACTAAATTGGACTTAGTTTTAAGAGGATAGATCAAAGGCTGGGGTCCCTGTGTCAGGATAACGTTCAGCCTGAGGGGCCGGAAAGGACTACACTGATATTGGGGTCTGTCTGGAACATAAAATAAATTCTAAAAAAAACTTACCGGTATAATTTGGTTCTATCCCAAAATGCTCATGTGTTTGGGGCGGGGGGAGGGGGATCACTACAAGTCAGTTAGAATTGCTTTTTTATGACAGTCTGACCACGCGGGGCACCACCATTCATACCCATTCACATCCTGGGGTCAAATCACAATTGTCAATCTTTGGTGACTTCTGTCAATCGGATTTTTATTAACGTTGCTTCTCTGTTGTTTCACAGCTGAAAGAGTCAAGTGGGACTTCAATACGAAGAGCCTGAGGAGCCAGAGTCCGTTGATATTAATCACCCTCACAGATGGCTGAACTGTCAACAACAGTTTCAGTGTTGGAAATATCAGCTGGAAGTGAAATCACGGATGCCATGCAGCTCTTGCTCCTAAGTTTAAATGAAGTATTAACTTTTGTTGAATTTTGGTTACAACATACATCTGAACTCGATTGGAACTTTCCTTATAGAACTTGGAACCCAATACAATTCTTGAATGAATTAGGTACAGTGTCTATATAGATTTATTCAGTACTTTGAATGTACATAATTTTTACCCATGTGCATTCCATGATTTCGGGGGCATTCTGACACCGCGGAAAGGACATGCATTTTTCTATTGTGTGGCCATTTTTTTTCCATCTGAGGAGTAACCACATTGCTAGCTTACTATGTTTGTTCATGGGCATATGATCTTGGGGTCGCTTGAGCTTCCGTTCTTGTTACGATGAAAGTTCATTTCACGAAATTCCAATATGAGTGGCGCGGGTGTGATGATCATGGTAGCAGTGCACTAATTAACAATAAAATTCAACTAACTGAGGACTTTACTATTATTCCTTTGATTTATTGTTAGATTTTTTCATTGAGGATTGTGAATATCTAGGAATAAGCAACAACACCTATATCTTACAACTTGTAGTCCATGCAAAATTGTGAATTCATCAGATTGCAGCTATTTTCTTTCTATCAATTTGTGTTTTGCTGTTCCTGGATACTCATCATCTGATTTGTGAATTTTATGGTGTTTCTATTGGATATCACATATCAGCAGGCATCGAAAGGCATATTGGGAATATACCACCGTTGACATCAGAATGAAAGCCAGTTCACTTCCGACATACAATTCTTGAGTCCGAGTGTATTACACAGCAAACCAGCAGGGAGAATATTTTTGTACTGAAACATGTTCACAGACAGGACACAAAATTTGTGTTTAAATCCATGACATGTAATAAATTTAAACATGTGTGCATTTAAACATGTTAAAAAAGCGGACAAATTGTGTGTCTAGTTTTCTGTTTAGGGTTATGTTTAGCTTTGTGTCTAGATTCTAAACACAATATTCCTAAACATGTTCAGCTTTGTGATTAGGGTCTAGTCACAATCTTCCTAAACATGTTTACCTATGTGTTTAGGCTCTAAGCACAATATTTCTAAACGTGTTAACTTTGTGTTTATGGTCTAAACACAATATTCCTAAACATGTTTAGCTTTGTGTTTAGGATCTGAACACAATAATCCTAAACATGTTAGCATTGTGTTTAGGGTCTAAACACAATATTACTAAACATGTTTAGCTTGTGTTTAGGCTCTAAATACAAACTTTCTAAACATGTTTAGCTATGTGTTTACGGTCTAAGCACAATATTTCTAAACATGTTGGAATTTAAACGTGTCAAAAACTATGAACAAAATTTGTGTTTAGATTTATGTTTAGGATCTAAACGCCAAATTTACAGTGTAGCTGTCCCCTTAGAGGGTCGAAATTGGTCTTTTTTTTCTTCATTCAAATATTCACTATTTGCTAAAACATTTGGTGAAAAAATGAAATCAAAATTATAAGTAGAAGTGCTTCAATATTAGGATTAAAAATTTTGTTTCCGAGGCACTGGAACAATTAAACAGATTGCCTTAGCTTGGACTCAGACACCCACCGTGAAGTGATCTACACAGGTGTCAATTCTCAGCTGATCAAGTTTTAGCAAGTTTTTAAAGTTTAAATTGGACTTTAAACCGCCGTGATGATAAAAACTTAGTGTAATAGTTATCCAGAATAAACAGGAATTCGAATAGGTCACATTCGACAGATTGAAAATCTATTTGACAATAGAATTCAAGCAAAAAAAATTGATTAATTCATCAGATGTATAGCTGGACACATTTTGCCCATTTCTAGCCTTTCATTTTTGTACAAAATCCGTGATTTAAACGTTTATTTCTCGAAAAGTATCCATGCTACGCTTTCGAAATTTGGCATGCTTATTTCTTATAAGGTGATCTAGTAAACTTCATCTCACTTTTGTAAGTTCGGATTAGTTTTTTAATTATTCAACTTTTAAGACAAACGACCGTAACAAGGTACGTTTTTTTTCAATTTATTTTAGTAAAATAGCTGTAAAAACAAAACCAGGCAGAAATTTAAAAAATGAGATAAAGTTTACTCGTTCGAATTGTCTTCTATCAAGGTATACTGTCAAAGTTGAAACAAGACCAACAGTTTTCATGAAATTTCAATCGAAAAATGGACCCTATTGTTTTCATTTTAATTTTTTAAAATTGAAACATTTCCCACACAGTAGCAGCGTCGGTTATACAAATCATATAGTTGGAATCCCTACGATGTATGCTTTCATATAATATTTAGTTTATCATGGTTATAATTGTCATGGGGGTGCAAAAACTGCCTCTAAGGGAACAGCTATCTTTAAAGATAGACCATCGTACTCTTAAGGTTATATCGATGTTTGTGAACTGATCAACAGTTATGGAGACCTTGACACTTGAGACTGATATCTGCATTTTACAAAAAGGTTATGGGTTTGTCACGTATCTAGTAAGTCACCACGTATTAATTATCTCGTGTTTCACATTCCCACGGGGAACACTATGTTATATCAAGTGGGTTCTTCACTGTTGCTCCTATTCTCACGAGAACGGGGGGTGATAATTCACAATATTAAAACATCGCGGATGCCTTTAACATTAGCCTGGGGGGGGGAGCATTTCGGCACCCACCTGAATACTTTTCTTACTTCTTGAGCTAGGGAGCTGAAATTTACCGCACCATATCCTTCGGTCAAGCTTTAAAAGAAAATGTAAAAAATCCAAGACGACCGCCTTTTTTATTCATGTGTTTTCTTCGCAAAAACTGCATGATAAATTAGAAAATAATCATCTGATGTGAAATAAAATATTTTTGTCCACTTTTCCTCGCAGAAAAGCAGGAATTTTAAAGAAAAAGGACGAAAACATCATTATTCTGATAATTCTGATTCTGATGCCGCCATTTTGAATTTATCCATGATTCCCTTGTCGTAAACTTATGCAAATAGGCTGAAAATTAACCCAATATGATAAAAAATAAAGCTACGAAGTGTCAGCTCTCAATTTTCTGCCGTTACGAAGATAGGGCAGAAAGTTTGGTAAGGGCTCTCCAAGGCCTGGTAGGGTTAACAGAAAACATTAGCGTATTACTTTCAGAATGACAAAGAAATCCGACTGTTCATTCTATCGCAATAAATAATTTGTTCTGCAGTATGCTGCTCTTGTCGCGGTTCTTAATCGAGCGTGGTCTTTCCACAGAAGCCGTTGTCTTTTGTTGTGGAATGTTTAGTACAAGTCATGTTCATTTCCACTACATTCGTTCATGGAGTTGGTCCGACAATGAAACGCTTAAATCAGCCAGCACGGCATGTGGTGCGACGTCAAATTTACCTCAATACACAGACATGAGTGTATTACGGTATGATTGTTGTGTGTTAAACCGCAGTCAGATGGCACAAGAAAACATATTGATGCAGATGCATCAATGCCGGCGGAAACGTTTGTAGCTTATAATCTGCGTATTACAAGCGGATTACGTGTGCAACTGGTGAATCACGATGCACCATTATGGTTAAAAAAACGTCGATTTGTTTGTTTTCATTAAAGGTTTGACTAATGTAGTTCGCGCAAGGACCCATCTGGAAAGTGTGGGGTTAGCCGGAAGTTAAGTGCTTGCTGGCAAAATGTGCACATGAACCGCATGCCCAACTAGGACTTTGAAAGTAATGTTCCCTGGTTCACGTATTAAGTCACTTCACATAGCCTGATGTAAGAGTTCGCGCTGTGGCATTATATGGGACCCATCGTCAAGCTACTATT
>JAVTVY010014700.1:0-62542 GCA_036873755.1 Hanleya hanleyi | reverse complement strand
AGATGCAAGACAGCCTTTGCAACCAGGAAAGGTCTGTACCAGTTCCGTGTTATGCCGTTCGGGCTCTGCAATGCGCCCGGGACCTTTGAGCGTCTAATGGAAGCCATCCTAGCAGGACTCCATTATGATACGTGTCTCGTCTACCTTGACGATATCATCGTTTTTGGACGAACGTTTGACGAGATGATTCAGCGTCTTGATGGGGTCTTCGAGAGGTTGAAGCAGCATGGTCTTAAGCTCAAGCCGTCCAAGTGCGTCATAGGGGCACGACAAGTCCTGTATCTGGGCCACGTAGTATCACAGAATGGGATTGGAACTGACCCACAGAAGATCCGTGCTGTGCGAGACTGGCCTCCACCCGTTTCGCAGACCGAGGTTCGGAGCTTCCTGGGTCTCTGCAGCTACTATCGACGTTTCATCCGGGATTTTGCCACCATTGCAGCGCCGCTGCATACGTTAACTGAAAAGAAGACAGTCTTCATATGGGACAACACAGCGCAGCAAGCCTTCGACACCCTGAAAGACAAGCTGACAACCGCTCCTGTGCTTGCTATGCCAGACTTTAGACTCCCTTTCATTTTGGACACGGACGCGAGTAACTATGGCATCGGTGCCGTATTGTCGCAGGTGGTAGATGGAGAAGAGAAGGTTGTGGCATACGCCAGCCGCGTGTTGTCGAAGGCCGAACGAGCCTACTGTGTGACGAGAAGAGAACTGCTGGCTGTTGTGCATTTCGTCAAATGCTTTCGACACTACCTGTTTGGGCGGAAGTTCCTGCTTCGCACCGATCACGGCTCGCTGAGATGGCTCATGCGGTTCAAGGAACCGGAAGGACAGCTGGCCCGTTGGATTCAGGCCCTTGGCGTCTACGATTTCAACATCGAGCATCGTCCGGGTCGGAAACATGGTAACGCCGATGCACTGAGTCGTATCCCATGCAAACAGTGTGGTCGATCAAGCAGCGATGACGTTCAGGCAGCCGCCCGTGTGATTGAGATGGTGTCGCCAACCGAAGGATTCGGCCGAGCCCAGGCCGAAGATCCCGACCTACAACCTGTTCTCGACTGGGTGCGGCAAGGTAGCCGACCAAACCGAGAAGACGTCAGTCCGTACGGACTCGTCACGAAGAGCCTGTGGGGTGCCTTCGATATGTTGGAGATTTGCGATTCGCTGCTGGTTAGACGTTGGGTGGATGACCGTGGTAAGGTCAAGCGACGACTGCTGGTAGTACCTCGTTCCTTGCGCCGTAAAGTGTTAAGAGAGTGCCACGACGGTCCCACCGGTGGACATCTCGGAGTAAAGAAGACTTTAGCGAAGGTGAGGCAGGCCTATACCTGGCCTGGCCTGCAGACGGACATACGCCAATGGTGCCGAAGCTGCGATGTATGTAACAGAAGAAAGCAGGCTGGACGCAAACCGCGAGGACCACACAGTGGACAGATGACTGGTTGTCCGGGAGAGAGGATTGCAGTCGACATCCTTGGGCCAATGCCAGAGACGGGCAGCGGAAACCAGTATATTGCCGTCATTGGAGACTATTTTACCCGTTGGGTCGAAGCCGTTGCCATGCCCAACCAAGAAGCTACTACTGTTGCACAGGCTGTGGTGGAACACTATGTGACCAAGTTCGGTGTTCCAATGGCGATCCATTCGGACCAAGGCCGCCAGTTTGAGAGCCGAGTCTTCAAAGGGATGTGCCGAATTTTGGGGATGAGGAAGACAAGGACGACGCCATACCACCCCCAATCGAATGGCATGATTGAGCGGTTCAACAGAACATTAGCCCAAATGCTACATGCCAGTGTTGACCGTCATCCAAGCGACTGGGACTTGCATATACCGCTTGTAGTGATGTCCTATCGTGCTACAGCCCATGAGACGACAGGATTCTCGCCGAATATGATGGTGTTCGGGAGAGAAGTCTCTCTGCCGTCTCACTTGGTACTGGGAGCTCCTCCACGTCAGCAAGTGGAACCTACGGAGTGGGTAGGAGAACTACGGGACGAGATGGACGAGATTCATCGTAACGCCCGAGAAGTGACTGGGAAGAGCCTGCGGCGCCAGAAGAGGGTATATGATGGCAAGGCCTTTCCGCAAAAGTATAAACCTGGAGATCAGGTTTACCTGTACATTTCTGCTCCCAGACGAGGAGAGAATCGAAAACTACGAGACCGCTGGGCAGGACCATACGTGATAAAGGAAGCTCTCACGGACGTGACCTACCGCATTGCAGATGAGGACGGAGGTCTCCGGGTTGTTCACCATGACAAGCTGAAGCCTTTCTATGCTCGTGAGATGTCCACCAGTGAGTCAGAAGAAACGTCTGGCGACGATGGAGATGTAGAATCAGATGATAGCGTCGGACATGGGGCTATCTTTCCTTACCCCATGGAACCATCGACGGTCGTCAGAACGCCAACTGTTGACCGGCGACCTCGATTGACCCGGGGCGGGCGTGAGATACGGCGACCACGGAGATTTGCCGATTTCGAGGTTGATTTGCAGTCTGCATCACCATTGGATCTCTACATGGAAGCTTTACCCCCGGCCGAGGCCGAGACAGAACCGCGGCGGACGACCCGAGGTCGAGAGATTAGACGCCCCGCGCGTTATCGGGATTAATGTAATTCGGCAGTGTTTGGTTAGTGCCGTAAAGCAGGGACCTGATGTCTCCTCCTTCAGTGACGACCCAGCAGACAGCTGAGGAGAACGTCTGATGTAATTCTACCGTATTGAAGCCTGTGGATTATCTACACTTTCGGAGTAAAGACTGCGTGTTAATTCTACTGACCGGTGATTGGTAGCTGTGCCGAGCTCCACGACGAGGGCGTCGTGTTTTCGAAGGCGTGGGTAGTGTGACGAAAATGCCCATGACCTGGAGAATGTTATTTTCGTTCTAATGCTGACAGTGTAAATAGCATTGTGAATGGACCGATAATGGTGGATATTCGACTTACCTGTATCAACTGTGCGCTGAAACTTTCAGCGAGGGACGTGTAAATGTCCCTGACACGCATCTTGCATCGAAACCGGGCGAGAGAAGTCGAACTCTGTTGATCTGACACGAAATCCAACACCGCCGGAGTCTATACTTTCGTTTTATGGGGGCTGCCATGTTTGGGCGCGCAAAGGATTATGGGAGCCAGAGCCTATATAAGACGCGGAGAAATGGACGTTCGGCAATCTGTCCCAGACGATCGGCGGGTGCACATCGTGCGGAAGAGCACAGAGACAGGAGCGCCGAAAGTGCCGAAAGTGCCGAATTGACTGCCGAAACAGCGCCGAACCATCTGCCGAAGGGTTGGAAAGCCGAGAGCTAAGCCATAGCTTGGGGATAATAGATACTAACACGCACAGTATCTGATGACGAGACGAACCGCCCGACGGGGATAAGATACTAACACGCACAGTATCTGAAGACGAGATGTCCATCAACGGGGAATACAGAGCACCAAATATCCCACATTGCAGCCCATCACACAAGTACCATGTTACATGATTACATATACTCACACACAGACACCAGATCGTCGGCCTTAGGGACGGAATAGATCTAATCACAATCATCTACACTAGTTATTCACAGGCCTCGGCTAGGAGTAACTGATAACACAAGCTTACACCCATTGTACATATTTACACTGCCGCAGGGCTCGAATTATGCTTTGCCGCAAGTCTTTGAATTCTATTACAAATCATTGATATTAATTTACATTACATTGTAAGGTAATAATACACCTCCGAGACCAGGGCATTATTACCACACATATATATGCAGACAATCTGAGCCTATTAACTCGTCCTTGGGTCAACGCCGTGAGGGCCGAAGTCGGGTCGCCGAAGACGGGTCGCCGAAATCGGGCCGAGCCGAAGACGAGAAGTTTGCCGAGCCGAAGACGGGTCGCCGAAATCGGGCCGAGCCGAAGACGAGAAGTCTGCCGAGCCGATGTTCGGGTCGCTGAATTCGGGCCGCCGATAACAGAGAAGTGCCGAGCCGAAAGGGGTCGGGCCGAATTCGGCGCCGAAGACGTGAGGTCTGCCGAGCCGAAAGGGGCTGCCGCCGAAGACGCTGTGGTGTGCTGTACAGACCGACGCCGCCGAAGGGCTACTGCTAGGAGAGGCAGTGATACGGAGAGGATTCCAGAGACGATTAATAACGCTTAGATGAACTGGGCCGTGTAACCTTAGACACGGTAGATGTTCCATACAGTCCGGGGCTACGCCTACGACCGGAGAGGAACCAGAGACGCCGTACCATACCACGACGAGAGCCAGTCTGGACGAGACTGGGCCGTGACGCGTCATAGATAGGGTCTCTTGTATATATTGTATATTATTAGTCTTTCTCTTTAAGATAAAGATAACACTTAACGATAACTACCTCTAGAGTAGGGATCTTTATTACAGGTATTGTGCGCGTACAGAGCTGTGTACATTGCAGAATACAATATTATTACTTTATTATTGCCTTGGTTGTTTCTACAGGTCCCTCCCATCCTACCTCCTCGATCCAGACAAGGTGACAGGTTGAATCGGACCTTCCTCGTTGGCCAATTCCAGTCATACGAGACTGCGTTCACATCAGCCTGACAATTTGTCACAGGGGCCTGAGACCAGGCCGCCTCAAGTCTCGTGTACACCGCAAAGATAGACGTTTTCTGACCGCTCGAACGTCACATATGTATAGACCAAATACAAAAGTTTGTTTTGCTAATGTTAACAACGTTTCCAATATTTCACAACCTGGCAAACATATATATCAATCTAATTAAAATCTTATCTGCTCCTCCATTTGGATAACTTGCTTGCAGGATCTAACCGGCTTGCAGTAACGGGAGTGTCAACCGATCCGGAGAGCTCTTCATAGTGCTTTGAAGGGAACGTAACGGTAAGTGCTTTCTGACTGGCTCAGGCGAATTATACGCCAAACTGTCGGGGAAACCTCTGATGTTGCCGACCTCCCGCCAGGTTGGTACCATAATTCGATGTAGAATTATGGACTGGTACTTGGCGTAAACCTTGGGTTAAAGCAGAGACTATGACCCTATCGCCCCACCCCGCCCTCCTCGACTGCAAGTAAAGACGATAAAATGCGGCCGTGATATCATAAGACTATTAAATATTCATGACCTGGGTGCTCTAAACACCAAATTCAATTGAAATCAGCAAGATCATACAGAGCGACATATACGATTGGGGAGCATTGATAGGATATTAATTTATTAAGATTGATATCAATATTGTGGTCAAATAAAAATCTCGATTTGCCTACTCCTATACTCCAAACATAAACGAATCTGGAAGAAACGAGACGGGGACGTGTGGAAAATGTTAAACACAAAAATAGTTTTAAACAGATTGGACAAAAAGGAGAAAAGTTGGATATCGATCTGAGCAATTATGTTAAATAAATAACTAAACATCATAACATGCTATACTATGTACCTAATTTCATCATATGGGCAATTCCAGCGACTCTGGTTATATTCAGAGCCCCACGAGCAAATACAATTTGCTTAGATTTTCAAAATAATGTAATAACCCACATACTGCACTTATTTACTAATATGACCTAACCAATTACACAAATAGTTGATTGTCAAAGTTCAAATTGTAACTTTAATGTACAAAAGCAAGAGAGCGACTCAGGGTACAAAAAATAGACATGACATGTGAAAGGAAAAAACTACACAGGCGAGCGAAACACATTGTACTTTACTCGTATGATACGACTCAATCAGAAAGACTAATTAAAAAGAAACAATTCACTGTGATGTGTGTGCAGGTCGATATACACATATTCTCAAGTAGAACTGTATGAACGACACAAAAACGAGTTAAGTAATCCACCTATTAATGCCCAAGGTACATGTATGATGTTACCACATGTAACAAAATCTCAAAGTAGCATATCATGCACGAATGTTTATAGTGTATTCAGTATAGCAACTTTGTCAGAAATGAATAAGGCATGAGTAAAACAAAGGAAGTGTATTTCTTTAATGCTGCTCAGGGATTTTTGCCAGTTTAGAAACAAAACATTTTCGTGACACGGGTGACACAATCTAACACAAAAGCAAAGGATATGTGACGACAATACGGAAAAAACTCCCTGCTGTGTGATAGTAATCAAGCTGAATTTATTTTCCAATCCAAAACCTGCTAAATCAGATTTGTCTTTAAGTTTACATACTGAAATATCAGCTTCGAAAAAGATGTGATGCTCCGTTACATAAAAATGGAGATACGATTCATCAAAATGTGCTCCCTGGCCCGATATGATATTTTTGAGGCATTTACAATGAGGATTTTCTCCGAAGCAAAAATATGACACCTCAAACCAAAATAATTTTGTCATACAATATATTAGAAAGTTTGTTTGTTGAAGAGAAACACGAATGGTTTTGGTTTGAGGTGTCATATGTTTGCTACAGGAGAAAATCCTCCATGAAAATGCCCCCAAAATACCAAAATCAACCGGGGGCACATTTTGATCAATCATATCTCCATTTTTATTCAACTGAACTTCTCAGTGTTTTCGAAGGGAATATTTCTGTGTGTAATCTTCAAGAAAAATGTTATCTGCAACGTTTTGAAGTGAAAAAAACGGCTTTATTACCGTCAAGCACAAATGAGTTTTTCATATGTAAACGTAACATATCCTTTTAGCTACCTATATTTTCTAGTTAAAGAACATGATTAGGACAACATATTATGGAGAGAAGCTGGAGATTTACTCCGTAAAGTAAAAGTAGCCACGATAACATATCTACCCTCTCACGAACCATGAATTTTACGCTATTTTGCACGATATTTCACCAAAAAATATGAAGCACGACTAGTGAAAACAAGCAAACAAAATAATATATCCAGTAACCTCCATTGCCATAGATGTACTTGTGAATGTCTGAGACATCAATGGCTAGGTGAACGAGTGCAACACACCCATTATATTGTAATGTCCTGTCTCCATTATGAATTTTCATTGCTGTCAGTATCAGGCCCACACCTCCATTGTCATAAACGTACTTCTGAATATCTGGGACACTAGGGAGCCGACTGCGAAAACCCCATTGAAACAAAACATTTTCGTGACACGGATGACACAATCTAACACTAAAGCAAATTTTAGCTACCTACATTTTTAGAAAGGTTAGTTGTCTCGCCTTTATGATCAGATCTGGACAATTTCTGATTTTAGGGTTGTCCGAGGTACACGTATGAAAATAGTTCCAAATTGTTTATTCTTTCTCAGACCAGAATAGTTATCCATCAGTGGTTGACAGGCTTTGTAGGCCTATATATAGTCAATCAGCATGTATTTGACCCCTTTCCTGTATTAAATAATACTCTGTTAATTGTTTTCCTTCAAGATATCAGATTAATACGCACTAAAGTATGGAAGCCTGCTATGGTCACTCTTCCAAAGATTGACCTCAGCTCAGAGAAATGCAGTTGAGGAGGCAACATGTACATGTGTAAAGAGCTGCCCTACCATAGCTCTAGGGGATGTGCATGCTGGATCTAATTTCTGATGAAGTGGTCAAGCTAAAACTAGGTCATCACATGGACTGGTGTTAGGAATATATGTACAATGTACATGTACATGTATGTTGTGAAATTAATGAATCAATTGAACTTAAACTTAGAAATAATACTACATGTATCTGACATGTCTGAGAACTGAGATGGATGTCCTGCCACTTGTTGTTTCATCAGCTCTCATGTGTTCTAATACTTTCATTCAGTGCCGGGTATATGTATAATATTGGTACCACTACATATGGATCAGCTTGGTATTATGGCCAGCTTTTCGTGTGTTTTTGGGGAGCTTTTTCAAGCAAATAAATACTATTTTGAAATGAAACTCAGGGAAAGAAATCTGCTATTCAGGAAGCAGCTATTCTTTTGAGTTTTACTGTCTCCACTATTGCAGCCTGAGTCAATCAATAGTGACAGACTCACTGAAAATGATACTCGGGTATAAGAATCAGTTAAAAAGTGTTTTTCCTGTGAGCCATAAATTACAAAATACTAATTTATAAATGGAAGTACAGTGCAATAAAATCTAGCTTATGCAAACAAAAGTTCACTAGCGATGGATGGTATCTGTCCCAACCCTCAATCAACACCATTCATCTTCTAAACCACCTTTCTATATATGCCCCTGGGCCTAGTCTGGTTAAAGAACATGATTAGGACAACAGATTATAGAGGGAATCTAGAGATTTACTCCGTAAAGTGAAAGTAGCCATGACAACAAATCTGCCGTCTCAGGAACCATGAATTTTACGCTATTTTGCACGATATTTCACCAAAAAATATAAAACACGACTATTGAAAAAAACAAACAAACAAAATAATATTTCCAGTAACCTCCATTGCCATAGCTGTATTTCTGAATGTCTGGGACACCAATGGCTAAGTGTGCGAGTGCCACACACCCAAATAATTGTAATCTCTTGTCTCCAATATGAGTTTTCATTGCTGTCAGTATCAGGCCCACACCTCCATTGTCGTAGATGTACTTCTGAATATCTGGGTCACTAGCTACTAGGCAGCAGATTGCGAAAACCCCATTGAACTGTAATTTCCGGTAGCCATCAAAAGTTCTCATAGCTGTCAATATCAGGTCCACACCTTCGTTGTGATAAATGGCATTCTGGATATCTGGGTTATGATGTGATAGATTAGCGAGTGCTAAACTCCCATTACCTTGTAGTCTCCAGTCTTCACTATAGGTTCTCATACCTGTCAGTATCAGGCCCAGACCTCCGTTGTTATAGAGGTACTTCTGAATGTCTGGGGCACCTTCTGATAGACGAGCGAGTGCTGAACACCCGTTACATTGGACTGTATTGTCTCCATTATGGGTTTTCAATGCTGTCATTATCAGGTCCACACCTCCATTGTCATATATGTATTTCTTAATGTCGGGGACACCATATGATAGGCGACCGAGTGCTAAACACCCAACAGATTGTAATGTCCTGGCTCCATTATAGGTTCTCATACCTGTCAGTATCAGGTCCACACCTCCATTGTCATAGATGTTCTTCTGAATGTCTGGGACACCATTTGATAGGCGAGCGAGTGCTGAACACCCATTAGTTTGTAATACCTCATCTCCATTATGGGTTTTCATTGCTGCCAGTATCAGGTCCACACCTCCATTGTCATAGATGTTCTTCTGAATGTCTGGGACACCATCTGATAGGCGAGTGAGTGCTGAACACCCATAAGTTTGTAATACCTCATCTCCATTATGGGTTTCCATTGCTGCCAGTATCAGGTCCACACCACCATTGTCATAGATGCACTTCTTAATATCTGGGACACCATGTGATAGGCGAGTGAGTGCAAGACACCCAACAGATTGCAATGTCCTTTCTCCATTATTGGTTTTCATTGCTGTCAATATCAGGTCCACACCTCCATTGTCATAGATGTATTTCTGACTGTCTGGGACACCATTGGCTAGATCAGCGAGTGCCACACACCCATTACATTGTAATACCCTCTCTCAATTATGAGTTTTCATTGCTGTCAGTATCAGGCCCACGTCTCCATTGTCGTAGATTTACTTCTGGATATCTGGGACACTATCTGCTAGGGAGCCGATTGCAAAAACCCCTTCGACCTGTAATATCCGGCAGCCATCAAAAGTTCTCATAGCTCTCAATATCAGGTCCACACCTCCATTGTCATAGATGCACTTCTGAATGTCTGAGGAATGAGTTGCTAGATGAGCGAGTACAACACACCCGTTACATTGTAGGATCCGGTATCCACCATAGGTTCTCATTGCTGTCAATAGCACGTCCACACCTTCATTGTCATAGATGTACTTCTGGATGACTGGGACACCATCTGATAGGCGACAGACGGCCAAACACCCATTACATTGTACCATACTGTCTCCACCATAGGTTCTCATTGCTGTCAGTATCAGGTCCACACCTCCATTGTCATAGATCTACTTCTGGATGGCTGGAACACCATCTGAGAGACGAACGAGTGCAACACACCCATGACATTGTAGGATCCCGTCTCCACCATGGGTTCTCATTGCTGTCAGTATCAGGTCAACACCTCCATTGTCATAGATGTACTTCTGGATGGCTGGGACACCATCTGATAGGCGACAGAGGGCCAAACACCCATTATATTGTACCATACTGTCTCCACCATAGGTTCTCATTGCTGTCAGTATCAGGTCCACACCTCCATTGTCATAGATGTGCTTCTGGATGGCTGGGACACCATGTGGTAGACGGCCGAGTGCTGAACACCCGTTACATTGCAGGATCCGGTATCCACCATAGGTTCTCATTGCTGTCAGTATCAGGTCCACACCTCCATTATCATAGATGTACTTCTGGATGGCTGGGACACCATCTGATAGACCAACGAGTGCAACACACCCATGACATTGTAGGGTCCCGTCTCCACCATGGGTTCTCATTGCTGTCAGTATCAGGTCCACACCTCCATTGTCATAGATGTACTTCTGGATGGCTGGGACACCATCTAATAGAAGAAAGAGTGCAACACACCCTTGATGTGGTAGAATCCCGTCTCCACCATGGGTTCTCATTGCTGGCAATATCAGGTCCACACCGCCATTGTCATAGATGTACTTCTGGATGACTGGGACACCATGTGGTAGACGGGCGAGTGCTGAACACCCGTTACATTGCAGGATCCGGTATCCACCATAGGTTCTCATTGCTGTCAGTATCAGGTCCACACCTCCATTATCATAGATGTACTTCTGGATGGCTGGGACACCATCTGATAGACCAACGAGTGCAACACACCCATGACATTGTAGGGTCCCGACTCCACCATGGGTTCTCATTGCTGTCAGTATCAGGTCCACACCTCCATTGTCATAGATGTACTTCTGGATGGCTGGGACACCATCTAATAGACGAAAGAGTGCAACACACCCATGACATTGTAGGGTCCCGTCTCCACCATGGGTTCTCATTGCTCTCAATATCAGGTCCACACCTCCATTGTCATAGATGTACTTCTGGATGGCTGGGACACCATGTGATAGACGGGCGAGTGCTGAACAGCCGTTCCATTGTAGGATCCGGTCTCCACCATAAGTTCTCATTGCTGTCAGTATCAAGTCCACACCTCCATTGTCATAGATGTACTTCTGGATGGCTGGAACATCATGTGATAGACGAGCGAGTGCTAAACACCCGTTACATTGTACCACACTGTCTCCACCATACGTTCTCATTGCTGTCAGTATCAGGTCCACACCTCCATTGTTATAGATGTACTTCTGGATGGCTGGGGCACCATCTGATAGACGAACGAGTGCAACACACACATGACATTGCAGGATCCCGTCTCCACCATGGGTTCTCATTGCTGTCAATATCAGGTCCACACCTCCATTGTCATAGATGTACTTCTGGATGACTGGGACACCATCTAATAGACGAAAGAGTGCAACACACCCATGACATTGTAGGATCCCGTCTCCACCATGGGTTCTCATTGCTGTCAATATCAGGTCCACACCTTCATTGTCATTGATGTACTTCTGGATGGCTGGGACACCATCTGATAGGCGACAGAGGGCCAAACACCCATTACATTGTACCATACTGGCTCCACCATAGGTTCTCATTGCTGTCAGTATCAGGTCCACACCTCCATTGTCATAGATGTACTTCTGGATGGCTGGGACACCATGTGATAGACAGGCGAGTGCTGAACACCCGTCACGTTGTAGGATCCAGTATCCACCATACGTTCTCATTGCTGTCAATATCAGGTCCACACCTTCATTGTCATAAATGTACTTCTGGATGGCTGGGACACCATCTGATAGGCGACAGAGGGCCGAACACCCATTACATTGTACCATACTGTCTCCACCATAGGTTCTCATTGCTGTCAGTATCAGGTCCACACCTCCATTGTCATAGATGTACTTCTGCATGGCTGGGACACCATCTGATAGACCAACGAGTGCAACACACCCATGACATTGTAGGGCCCCATCTCCACCATGGGTTCTCATTGCTGTCAGTATCAGGTCCACACCTCCATTGTCATAGATGTACTTCTGGATGGCTGGGACACCATCTGATAGGCGACAGAAGGCAAAACACCCAATACATTGTACCATACTGTCTCCACCATGGGTTCTCATTGCTGTCAGTATCAGGTCCACACCTCCATTGTCATATATGTACTTCAGGATGGCTGGGACTCCATCTAATAGACGAAAGAGTGCAACACACCCATGACATTGTAGGATCCCCTCTCCACCATGGGTTCTCATTGCTGTCAATATCAGGTCCACACCTTCATTGTCATAAATGTACTTCTGGATGGCTGGGACACCATCTGATAGGCGACAGAGGGCCGAACACCCATTACAGGTCCACACCTTCATTGTCATTGATGTACTTCTGGATGGCTGGGACACCATCTGATAGGCGACAGAGGGCCAAACACCCGTTACATTGTACCATACTGTCTCCACCATAGGTTCTCATTGCTGTCAGTATCAGGTCCACACCTCCATTGTCATAGATGTACTTCTGGATGGCTGGGACACCATGTGATAGACGGGCGAGTGCTGAACACCCGTCACGTTGTAGGATCCCCTCTCCACCATGGGTTCTCATTGCTGTCAATATCAGGTCCACACCTTCATTGTCATTGATGTACTTCTGGATGGCTGGGACACCATCTGATAGGCGACAGAGGCCCAAACACCCATTACATTGTACCATACTGTCTCCACCATAGGTTCTCATTGCTGTCAGTATAAGGTCCACACCTCCATTGTCATAGATGTACTTCTGGATGGCTGGGACACCATCTGATAGACAAACGAGTGCAACACACCCATGCCGTTGTAGGGCCCCGTCTCCACCATGGGTTCTCATTGCTGTCAGTATCAGGTCCACACCTCCATTGTCATAGATGTACTTCTGGATGGCTGCGACACCATCTGATAGGCGACAGAAGGCCAAACACCCATCACATTGTACCATACTGTCTCCACCATGGGTTCTCATTGCTGTCAGTATCAGGTCCACACCTCCATTGTCATAGATGTACTTCTGGATGGCTGGGACACCATCTGATAGACGAAAGAGTGCATCACACCCATGACATTGTAGGATCCCGTCTCCACCTTGGGTTCTCATTGCTGTCAATATCAGGTCCACACCTCCATTGTCATAGATGTACGTCTGACTGTCTGGGACACCATTGGCTAGATCAGCGAGTGCCACACACCCATTGTATTGTAATACCCTCTCTCCATTATGAGTTTTCATTGCTGTCAGTATCAGGCCCACGCCTCCATTTTCGTAGATGTGCTTCTGGATATCTGGGACACTATCTGCTAGGGAGGCGATTGCAAACACCCCATCGAGCTGTAATATCCGGCAGCCATCAAAAGTTCTCATAGCTCTCAATATCAGGTCCACACCTCCATTGTCATAGATGCACTTCTGAATGACTGAGGAATGAGTTGCTAGATGAGCGAGTACAACACACCCGTTACATTGTAGGCTCCGGTATCCACCATAGGTTCTCATTGCTGTCAATACCAGGTCCACACCTTCATTGTCATAGATGTACTTCTGGATGGCTGGGACACCATCTGATAGGTGACAGAGGGCCAAACACCTATTACATTGTACCATACTGTCTCCACCATAGGTTCTCATTGCTGTCAGTATCAGGTCCACACCTCCATTGTCATAGATGTACTTCTGGACGGCTGGGACACCATGTAATAGGCGACAGAAGGCCAAACACCCATTGCATTGTACCATACTGTCTCCACCATAGGTTCTCATTGCTGTCAGTATCAGGTCCACACCTCCATTGTCATAGATGTACTTCTGGATGGCTGGGACACCATCTGATAGACCAACGAGTGCAACACACGCATGACATTGTAGGGTCCCGTCTCCACCATAGGTTCTCATTGCTGTCAGTATCAGGTCCACACCTCCATTGTCATAGATGTACTTCTGGATGGCTGGGACACCATCTAATAGACGAAAGAGTGCAACACACCCACGACGTGGTAGGATCCCGTCTCCACCATGGGTTCTCATTGCTGTCAATATCAGGTCCACACCTCCATTGTCATAGATGTACTTCTGGATGGCTGGGACACCATGTGATAGACGGGCGAGTGCTGAACACCCGTTCCATTGTATGATCCGGTATCCACCATAGGTTCTCATTGCTGTCAGTATCAGGTCCACACCTCCATTGTCATAGATGTACTTCTGGATGGCTGGAACATCATGTGATAGACGAGCGAGTGCTAGACACCCGTTACATTGTACTGTCCTGTCTCCTTCATTGGTTTCCATTGCTGTCAGTATAAGATCCACACCTCCATTGTCACAGATGTACTTCTGACTGGCTGTGATACCATGTGATATGCGACTGAATACGATCATTGCATTACTAATGACAAACGCGACGTTCGTATGGGTTCTCATAGCCGCGAATACCTGGTCAACACCTCCACAGTCCAGAATGTAATTTTGAATGTCTGGGTTCCCAGATGAGATATAAGCCATTGCTAAACACCCGTTTGCTTGTACATTTCGATGATCGATATGGCATTTCATGACTGAGAGAAGTCGGTCCACACCTCCCTTCTGAAAGATATAGTTCTGGATACTTGGTTCATCTTCCGTTAACCCTGCTAATGCTAAACATGCGTTGACTGTGATACCGTCATTTTCCTCGCTTCCCATAGCAGCCAACACGGCACCTAGGCCTCCTTTTTGCTCGATGTAGTTCCGCAAGTGTGGAAACCAGAATGATATGGCACCTAGTGCAAGTAATGCATCGGATTTTACTCGGGTAACAGTATCGTGATTAAACCAAATTGATAATAAATTGTCTAGTACAGACTCAATTCCATCATCGTTAAGTAATCGTATGATGTCTTCCTTTGGTGTTGTTAGTGAAAATTCTCGTGACACGAGGTGCGTTATAGCGCAAATCGCGGCGAGCTGAATTTGACCATCTTTGTTCCATTCTTTGATAGAGGAGAGCAAAAATTCTCCAAAACGCTCTGAATATTTTTGGAAAGCTAATAAATCCAGCTTTACAAGTGAAGCGATCGTCCACACCAACCTTGCATTACAGAATTGTGCTTCAAAGATAGAATGACTCATACTGGTTGATTGAAGGATGTAACTAGGAATAGAACGTACCTCAGTAGCTAATGAAGTGACATATTTGTAAGATTTCACACCTTGGTCTGTTCTGGTGTCCTCCAAGCCCGAGAGCATGATCTTTACCCCTTCAGATTGATGGATATCATTTGAAATACCTGGAACAGTATCCAACAAGTTGAAGAGTGCTTCGGCTCCCATCGCCTGAAGAGTATTTGATTTCTTGTGTCGCGTCAAGGCAGTAATAATGAGATTAACGGCTCCTTTCCTTTTCATGCATTTTCCCGATTCTTCAGAATTACACAGCAACGTAAGAAGCTTGAGGCCCAGCTTCCCAACCTCACGTTCCTCCATATTTGTCTTTATAGTCGATATTATGCTGTCGACTTGGTCATTCTTGTGAAGAAAAGATACTACAAGGGGCATACCATGGCACAAAGATACCAGAGCAGCGAGACCGGCCGCCTGCACACTCAGCTGACCAGGATGTCTCCTCATAGACGACAGAATCAAATCTACACCACCCAAAGTGTAGATATATCTCTGTGTGTCAGGCGTGTCGAATGTCATAACTGCTAAAGATCTACCGAGCCAGTCCAGAACAGTACTTTCAGCTTGATGAGTTCTCATGGCCTGTAAAACGAGGTCGATGCCGCCTTTGTCGAAGATATGCTCTCTTATGTCTGCCATTCCCAAGGAAATGTCTGCTAGAGCCAAGAAACCCCACTCCTGCACGGAATGTTGACCAGAATGACACATAATGGCTGTGAGAATAGCGTCTGTTCCGCCGTGTCTGTGAATATATTGTTTTAACTCAGGATGAAAACTCAAGGCGTAAAGTTGCTTGCATCCGTTTTCCTGGACCTTTGCTTGCCCTAATTGGTTCGACATTGATTGCAGAATTCCACATATAGTATGTTGTTTGGCTTGATTTAGTGACACAACGTCTCCTGTTGATGCCTCTGACAGAAAAATATTCTCAGCGTTATAGTTTGTGACAAGATCCCCTCTGGAGCTGCCCAGACTCGTATAATCTGGAATATAGAAAAGCGCATATTTTAGCAGGAGAATAAGCATGGACTTAAGTAATGTATAATATCAGATGAAGCCAGAGATGTACCGTAATCCAGACAGCAATATATTATACAAGAAACATTAGAAAACAAATTTCGTAATGTATACGAATATATTTTTCGATGATTTAGACACATAGGTAAGCTCATCCATGCAACATGAAAGGTTATGTTACAGGTGAGCTTGGTATGGAAGTTCAAAGTACAAGGATCCGACATTTATCAATGTAACGGTACAAAAATGATTATAGTTAGCGCATGAGAAAAATAAACGACGGATGTTTTAATTCACTGATTGACTGAAGAGTCAGATCTGTTTCCTTCGAATTCCCTTCCCACGTGTGTATTTAGGCAATAGTCCCCAGGCATAACTTAAAAAAGACCCTCGAAATTTGGTTGAGCATTCGGAGTAAAAGTGATATATTATCATAACTTCTTTCAAAATGTCGTATACCTCAAGAAAAGACATGTTGCCATTTTGAGAAATAGGTCAGAAGGTAAATTTGAAGTTAAAAGTTTGAATAGACCCGCCAAAAAGCAATGGCTCCTTCATTGGTTTACCAGTCGTGTTTGGAATTGAAAACAAAGAAATACATTTAATGTAAAAAAAAGTCAACAACAAATCTGAGGTTACCAAGTCAAAACATTGTGAGAATAGGGAGAATACTCTCCTCGGCTCATTAATGCTCCCTTGGTGACACAAATACCAGTCTAATTTTATCAACATGGGCTACGTCTATCAGAAAGATAGTGCCACGGCACTGTAGCGCTCATCTGGCTATAACTGGAGAAAGTGGCTGCGAGAAATTTTTACTGAAGAACTGCATTGCGTTGTCTCCCCTGAACAAAATGGCAACATAGTCGATTTCACAGGAGGTCAAGCTGTAAATTCATGATTGTAATTGGAGGTTATGGAATAAAGGCAATTATACCAAAATATAATGTGTGATTGTCAGTAAGCTGTATAAGCAATAACCAGAACCAATTTTTATTATGTGATTGCAGTCGTTCGTCCGTCTGTCCACTTCGTGTCCGGACAGTACATTGGACAGTTTTAACCTACGATTCCAATATTTTGTGGGTATATGCACCAGGGGGAGACATATCGAGTACGAAATATGTGCGACTGGGTTGTTACGATGGCAATGAGATGTAACAGGACATTTTTCCAATGAAAGTAATCTCTGGTGAGGTATGGCCTAACCAAGACATACCCCCATCTGTCTGCGAAGATGTAAAAGATAGTGCCACGGCACTGTAGGTCATCTGTCTGTAACTGGAGAAAGTAGCTGTGAGAAATTTTTACTAAAGAACTGCAATAGATGAGTTTCTAACTTGTGTTGTCCCCCCTGAACACTATAAAATGATCCATGCAGTTATTTCCTGAGATTTTATGATAAAGTTTCATGGGAAATTCAAGATGCGGCAATATTGGATTTTCGAAATGAACCAAAAAAGGTATCTTGCACAACTGGATCACAAGGGGAACCTGTGTATCAACATCCATGCAGTAATATCCTAAGAATTCACGATAACAAAATTTCATGGGGAAATCCAAGATGGCCACCTGGTGGCCATATTGAATTTTTCAATCAGACCATATATGGTATCCTGCACAGCTAGACCCCAAGGGCAACCTCTGTACATGTACCAAATTTGAGAAAGATCCATGCAGTAGTTCCTGAGAAATCACGATAACAATGTTTCATCTGGAAATCCAAGATGGCCGCCTGGTGGCCATATTGGATTTTTCAATCAGACTACAAATTGTATCTTGCGCAACTAGACCCCAAGGGGAACCTCTAGATCTGTACCAAATTTGAGAACGATCCATGCAGTAGTTTCTGAGAAATCGCGATAATGTTTCATCTGGAAATCCAAGATGGCCGCCTGGTGGTCATATTGGATTTTTCAATCAGACCGCAAATTGTATCTTGCGCAACTAGACCCCAAGGGGAACCTGCGTATCAAATTTGAGAAAGATCCATGCGGTTCTTCCTGATAAATCACGATAACGAAGTTTCATAGGGAAATCCAAGATGGCCGCCTGGTGGCCATATTGGATGTTCGAATCAGAGCAGAAAAGGTATCTTGCACAACTAGACCCCCAAGAGGAACCTGTGTACCAAATTTGAGAAAGATCCATGCAGTAGTTAACGAAAAATAATGATGACAAGACTTCACTGGCAAATTCAAGATGGCCGCCTTGTGGCCATATTGGATTTTTCAATCAGACCACAAATTGTATCTTGCACAACTAGACCCCAAGGGGAACCTCTGTACCAAATTTGAGAAAGACCCATGCAGTACTTCCTGAGAAATCGAGATAACAATGTTTCATCTCGAAATCCAAGATGGCCGCCTGGTGGCCATATTGGATTTCTGAATCAGACCACAAAAGTATCTTGCACAACTAGACACTAAGGGGAACCTGTGTATCAAATTTGAGAAAGATCCATGCAGTACTTCCTCATAAATCACGATAACGAAGTTTCATAGGGAAATCCAAGATGGCTGCCTGGTGGCCATATTGGATGTTCGAATCAGAGCAGAAAATGTATCTTGCACAACTAGACCCCAAGGGGAACCTGTGTACCAAATTTGAGGAAGATCCACAAAGTAGTTCCTGAGAAATTGCAATAACAATGTTTCATGGGGAAATCCAAGATGGCCGCCTGGTGGCCATATTGGATTTGTGAATCAGACCACAACAGGTATCTTGCACAACTAGACCCCAAGGGGAACCTGTGTACCAAATTTGAGAAAGATCTATGCAGTAGTTCCTGAGAAATCGCGATAACAATGTTTCAATGGCAAATTCAAGATGGCCGCCATGGCGGCCATATTTAAAATCGTATCGACACGGCATGAACAAATTCTGGTGTACTCATTGGGGGGAACATGCATGCCAAGTTTCAGCTTAATCGGCCAAGCGGTTTCAGAGAAGAAGATGTTTACGCACAACGGACGACGCACGACGGACGACGGACAGTCAGGCCATGACATAAGCCCATCGGGCCTTCGGCCCAGATGAGCTAATAAAAAACTGCATTTAAACCAATGATCAAAATGAGCAAGCTGAGGTGAAATCTTATGGCGAAGAGAATGAAAATGGGCCAAAACTGTTTCCCGCAAATTCTACCATATGATATGAATGTATACAGTTCGAAACGATTGATTATCACAAGCACTTAAATTTCAAGATATTAAGGACGTCCGCTACTGGCAAATCAAAGTAATTAATCTTTTGAATAATGTGTGTTGTTGCATTCATCATTGTGTAATATGAGGAAAAACAAAGAAAAAGAAATAGGTTGATGTGCATTTTTTAGCTGTAGGCAACGTGAAGTGGACTAAACCATGCTCTATTTGATAACCCAGAAAGCATAGGGAATAGCCCTAGTTTTGAAGCATATTCATGAAAAATTCATATAAATAGTATTTAACTTTTTCTTATATTCTAACAGTTTGCAGATAATCACAATGTCTATCAAAATTCATCAAATTGGATGGATGTTGCTGTGCAAAATTCTCGACTAGAAGGCTTTTGAAGGAAATCCCTATCTCTTAACCTAAAAAAGGGAGATAACCCAATAGGAAAAGCAGGCAACTTGGCCGCCAAAGCCAAAAACCACCAGAGGACATCCTTAACTTGTGTAGGTATAACTTACAAATGTGCAAATGTGTTTGGTAATCACAGAAAGCAAGCTCTATCTATGGGTCACGCCAAGATAATTTTCGAAGATTGTTACACAACGTTAACACATCAATCATAGTAACAAACCGAAATGCCAGATTAAGAAAGATGTCAAAGAGTCAGTTGTTTGAGGCCGAACTGTCAAACGATATAATGATGGATTCAATTTAGAGTTTTAATCTTGATTGCTCAGATTATGAATTTTCGTTGCTCAGATGTCGAAAAACTGACTTTTTCTCTGACAATCCTCCCACGATTCCATAACTTTACATTATTACAAGTCAAACAGTTTGTTAACAGAACAAAACTTTGAATTTGTTATATATAGCCACCCCAAACAACATATAAGGTATAGTTTGGGTACAATTAACATCTAATTATGTGCTGCAGGACGAATATTCTATTCGTGTAATTATTTTTCTGGAATTTCTTTAAGAGCACAGCATGCGGAATTTCAAAAACGTGGATAAATTCAGAGCAATGCAGACAGTTTTAATTTAGAGCATGCACACTAAATCAACCAGTTGGCGAGGATTTTGTCTCCATTTATTTGATATCAAATTATTTCTCCACGGCAAATAATCAGATCTGTCGATTCATGTAAATGTGACGGCTTGGGGCAACCAAAAACTTGCCGGAATTGACTGTATCTGAGGTCTTATCATAATCATGAAGGAGTTGTCAAATTGACAATCGTAAATAACACAAGGCTACTCTATGGATAACAACTTCTTTATTTGCTGCGGAGCTGAGGTTCGTTGGAGATACTTCCAACTTTTTCAAAGCTAGATGAAGCTATTAAATAGGTGGAAGTATCTCCAACGAAACGTCAGCTCTACAGCAAGAAAGAAGTTGTTATCCGTAGGATAGCCTTGTGTTATATAATCCGACTTTTAATTGTCTATCAAAGAAATTAATCGTAAATAATTTCACCTCTAATTAATGCCATTTTGCCGACTTTAATATTTTTGATTGGAATAATTTAGTTTTGAAATATCAGACGATAAATCTGGTTATGCATTTCAACCATAATTAAAAGCGCATCAAGTGAATCCACACGTTTCTTTCCATCCCAGACGGGGTTCTGGGATGGAAAGAAACGTGTGGATTCACTTGATGTGCTTTTAACTCGTTCCCATTACATGCGGTCTATTAGACTTGTTTTTATATGTCAAAGGAGATGATCTATTTTGGCCTATACGTGGTGCAGTTGAAATCGAAAAAATAAAATATCCTCAAAATAACTGTCTTAATGTAACGATAAGAGAAAATATATGCACACAATATGTAAAACTTCTAGCTCGATTGCGTTATCATTGCAGTCATGACATGAAATTGAAATCCACAGCATGTGCTATTTCTTGAAAAAAGGGTCTAAATCGAGTCATTTAAACACACATTTAGACACGAAGGACTGAGTGGACCAAAAAGATCTTCCAGCAGTGAAATTATAATGCCATCGCACATCACCAGGTTAAATGGCGTTTTGGTCCAAGGAGTCCTTCATGTCTAAATGTGCATTTAAATGACTCGAGTTAGACGCATTTTTAACGAAATAGCACTTGCTCCGGATTTCTGTTTCATGTCATAACTACAATCATAACGCAAACGAGCTAGAACTTTCACATATTGTGTACATATATTTTCTCTTGCCGTTACATTAAAACGCAATTATTTATAGGACATTTTACTTTTTCGATTTCAACCGCACCACGTATAGATCAAACTCCCGCCTTATCGTACCATGTCCTTTGATTTTACAAAACACGGACAAGTGGCAGAATAAATGCCAGATATCGACAGATGTCGAAAAACTGACTTTTTCTCTGACAATCCTCCCACGATTCCATAACTTTACATTATTACAAGTCAAACAGTTTGTTAACAGAACAAAACTTTGAATTTGTTATATATAGCCACCCCAAACAACATATAAGGTATAGTTTGGGTACAATTAACATCTAATTATGTGCTGCAGGACGAATATTCTATTCGTGTAATTATTTTTCTGGAATTTCTTTAAGAGCACAGCATGCGGAATTTCAAAAACGTGGATAAATTCAGAGCAATGCAGACAGTTTTAATTTAGAGCATGCACACTAAATCAACCAGTTGGCGAGGATTTTGTCTCCATTTATTTGATATCAAATTATTTCTCCACGGCAAATAATCAGATCTGTCGATTCATGTAAATGTGACGGCTTGGGGCAACCAAAAACTTGCCGGAATTGACTGTATCTGAGGTCTTATCATAATCATGAAGGAGTTGTCAAATTGACAATCGTAAATAACACAAGGCTATTCTATGGATAACAACTTCTTTATTTGCTGCGGAGCTGACGTTTCGTTGGAGATACTTCCAACTTTTTCAAAGCTAGATGAAGCTATTAAATAGGTGGAAGTATCTCCAACGAAACGTCAGCTCTACAGCAAGAAAGAAGTTGTTATCCGTAGAATAGCCTTGTGTTATATAATCCGACTTTTAATTGTCTATCAAAGAAATTAATCGTAAATAATTTCACCTCTATAATTAATGCCATTTTACCGACTTTAATATTTTTGATTGGAATAATTTAGTTTTGAAATATCAGACGATAAATCTGGTTATGCATTTCAACCATAATTAAAAGCACATCAAGTGAATCCACACGTTTCTTTCCATCCCAGACGGGGTTCTGGGATGGAAAGAAACGTGTGGATTCACTTGATGTGCTTTTAACTCGTTCCCATTACATGCGGTCTATTAGACTTGTGTTTATATGTCAAAGGAGATGATCTATTTTGGCCTATACGTGGTGCAGTTGAAATCGAAAAAATAAAATATCCTCAAAATAACTGTCTTAATGTAACGATAAGAGAAAATATATGCACACAATATGTAAAACTTCTAGCTCGATTGCGTTATCATTGCAGTCATGACATGAAATTGAAATCCACAGCATGTGCTATTTCTTGAAAAAAGGGTCTAAATCGAGTCATTTAAACACACATTTAGACACGAAGGACTGAGTGGACCAAAAAGATCTTCCAGCAGTGAAATTATAATGCCATCGCACATCACCAGGTTAAATGGCGTTTTGGTCCAAGGAGTCCTTCATGTCTAAATGTGCATTTAAATGACTCGAGTTAGACGCATTTTTAACGAAATAGCACTTGCTCCGGATTTCTGTTTCATGTCATAACTACAATCATAACGCAAACGAGCTAGAACTTTCACATATTGTGTACATATATTTTCTCTTGCCGTTACATTAAAACGCAATTATTTATAGGACATTTTACTTTTTCGATTTCAACCGCACCACGTATAGATCAAACTCCCGCCTTATCGTACCATGTCCTTTGATTTTACAAAACACGGACAAGTGGCAGAATAAATGCCAGATAAATAGGCCACAATATATCATAATCTGACTAAATCAGTGGTTAATTAATGTATATGTAATCAGAAAATATGTGCGAGTGCTTTGGGCTATGTAAATATCGGAGATTAGAAGTTTGTGGTCGTTCCCTATGTCCCCCGAAGTACACCATTCCAACGTATGTTGTGACCGTTGCGCATGCAAACTAAAATGTATATTTTGTTCGTAGAATAGAACAGCACATTACAGAAATAATCACCGCTAGTTACCAGACGATGGAGGCAGTTGTCTTTGAAAGTTTGCAGCGAACCTCAACATGAAACTGTACTAAAGGATACGTGACGTTTACATACGAAAAACTCCTTTGTGTGTGATGGTAATAAAACCGATTTGTTTTCCACTGCAAAACATGTCATATAAGATTTTTCTTGAAGTTTACATAGGGAAATAGGCTCTTCGAAAAAACTGAGATGTTCAGTTGCATAAAAATGGAGACATAATTGATCAAAATGTACTCCCGGGTTTATTTTTGGTATTTTTGGGCATTTTCATGAAGGGTTTTCTCCTGTAGCAAAAATATGACACCTCAAACCAAAACCATTCGTGCTTCTTTCCAATAAACAAACTTCCTAATATATTGTGTGACAAAATTATTTCGGATTGAGGTGTCATATTTTTGCTATGAGAGAAAATAATCACTGAAAAAGCCTCAAAAATACCAATCAGATCGAGGAGCACATTTTGATGAATCATATCTCCATTTTTATACAGCTGAACATCTCAGTTTTTTCGAGGCTGATATTTAAGTATGTAAACTTCTAGAAAAATCTGCTTTGGCAGGTTTTGGATTGAAAAAAAATCAGCTTGATTACCATCTCACACGAGGGAGTTATTCTCGTATTGTCGTCACATATCCTTTTATAGCTGGTTACTTGTACCAGACGATGGAGGTAGTCGCCTTTGAAAGCTTGCAATACACGTTAAAATGATCCTTTGATGGATTTTTATACCTGATTATGTGTGCCAGACGATGGAGACAGTCGCCTCTAAAAGATTGCAGTAAAAATCAACATGCAATGGTAAACCGTGCAAACGATATTATTTGTCCAGAATTGTTGTATGTTCATATGGCCAAAACTTACACAAAATGATTTTAAATTAGCTAAACGTGGTTCTGAAGAAAAAGTTTCGTCTGATGATCCTGCTCATATACTATGACTAGATCTGGTATTATCCAGATGGACAACATTGAAATAAGGATAGTAGTCAAAACAGATTTTTCCATACATTGGTGTATCTTAATGGTACAGAAAGGCTGTTACTCGACAAATGCTCCATACATTGAATATTTAAAGGGAACATAAACTCTGGTGAACCGTGCATGGCCGATTAAAGCTTTTTCCTCATAGAATCCAAATCGTGTATCAGATATTTTTTTACAATTTTTTCAAAGCAGTACTAAACGTTTCAACTTCGATACACTGGAAAAACATAGAGGCCTCCATGTTTGAAGAATCGTGACGTCAGCGGACACTAGTTCTTCTGCCTCTGGAGGTAAAAACGCGTCAATTGAAGGTGCAGTATTCGAGACCATAGCTTACAAACATGAACGAGGATGATAGTGCGACGTGTTGGGATTACCTGGTACATTGTGACAGCCAAATGCAGAGCAGCCCGGCATCGTAGAATATCTGCTAAAATCAAGTCGTATTCTATATCAAAGCTAATCTATAACATTGCCTCTGTTAGTCGGGGAACAGAGGAGTGCATGAAAACGATCATATGCGGCCATTTTATCTTGACACAGAGAATGTCCGATGACATAGGAGATTATCGGCACAACTGAATTTCACGCTTTCCCATTGGATAAAAATCCTGCCCAAAATAAACATGGCGGCGCCCCCAAGAAATTTCAAATCACGGTATTTTCTATGTTTGCGTTTGTCTCATTCATTGGAAAAAAAATGAGAAAAAATATTTGTCACGATTTTTTTAATCTATCGGGGCTCTTGTATAATTCCCGCGGTGTTTTACCGCAAAGTTTACGTTCCCTTTAAGCTTAGGTTTTGTGATGGTCATTTTTACTTTGTTTCGTACCTCTGGTACACTTTGGAATAACTATAATTAAACATGCTACTTACCTGTCGATTCAACCTCCAATGGCCTTTCCTGGGCTTTGATTCTGGTCACGGGGCGAGATTTTCTTTCAACAGGGCGCCTCCTCATCATTCTCGGCTGTCGGTAAAACTTCGAGTGTGGCTTCAGGCTTGATGTAGGCTTTATCTTGTGGGACCCAGATGGATCCAACCTAAACTCGGATAATAACATAATTATTGCAATGATATTGATATAGTTAGGCAAAAACATCTTTGAACGATCAGGTCATGGATTTGAAATCAGAAATATTATGCTAAGCAACCACAGAATATATGGTCATGTATTAGACCAAAATAATGAAGAATTTGGGTTATCCTCATATTCGAGATTAAGGAGAGATGAAACAGCTACCACCACATTAAGAGGTCAATTGCCGTGATTGAATACCATCCTCATGAGCCAATTTCTCTGTGCAATATTCTTGTATTTCACATATATTCACTTTGAAACAACAACAAAATCGCCACAAAACCTATGTTAGTTTCACGACAGAAGATATTATTACAATTTCGACATCGTAAACTATCCCTTTCCAGACAAAAATATTCCAGTTGGACCTGCAATAGGCATATGTATACATTGTATCTCACCTAGTAGCATTTGCTAGATCCTGTGTTAAATGTGACGATTTTAATCAACGTCACAAAACATTATTGCAGAAACTTACGAAACAGGGCTATACCACAAAGCGCGTGTTGTATAGCCCTAGTTTTTTAAATTATTATTATTTGGCGATGCACATTGCATGCTGATAGCAAAATACGGGCGTAGCGTGCAATATCTATGGCGTTACGTTTCATGCCTTGTGTCACAATCAAAACGTGACTGAGATACATCATTCTCGAAATAACGGTTTTAAAGACATGCAGCTTCGCAAAAAAATCGAGATCTTCGGGGTGGCACATCATTTGAGGTTGCACATCACTGGCAATGCACATCATTTAAAATAACAATACATTTATTAAGAAATATGATTTCTATATTAGTGATGTTGAGGTTGGATTGAAGAAGGAACTATATTATATAACTTCCAATAAAGATTACATTTTTTTTTAAAAGCTTACACATCGCATTGCATAGATCTGATAAGTACATGTACATGTATAGTTAGGAAGAATAGGTGTGCAATTTGGAGCACGTTCTTGGTGTGTCTCTGTGTGATGATATGTGAACAAACAAAGCTAATAACAATGCAAAAGTTGGAGTAAATCTATAATTTCCAGTATGCAATAGGACACCAGCACTGTGGTAACTCCTCACATTTGTATGCAAATAAAAGAATGAACAATGACAACTGTGTTCAATCATACTGTAATGCTCCATAATAATGTGCACTGTTAAAGACTGAGACATCACAAACTGATTCAAACTCAGTTTTAATTAATATAGTAAGTTAAATGTGTGGACACAGATATGGTTGTGCAAAAGCTTTAGGGTCAACCAGAATTTGATAGCAAAATTTAAGGAAATGGCGTCCTTCATTCAAGGCAACACGAAATTAAAAACTAACAGGGGTTCTGTACTGCGGGATTTCCCCGCCGGTTATTTTGATATTGTACTTCCGAAATAAAATAATGTCACCAAACTATTAGCAAATACTATAAAAGAATATAATGTAGGTGATTTGGTATGTATGCCTGTATATACAATGTACACTGCATCTCATGCCTAATAACAGGTTAGTATCACATATTAGAGATATAAAATTAGAAATTGAAATATGAGGGTATGGAGTTGGGCAATGCATTAGCATGATGTAAGTTTCAGGAAAATATGAGGATATGGCATCGGGCGAAGCTTAGTTTAGGTAATGGATGGTGGGGCACAGTGCCCCGAGGGTGGGGACATGCTTCCATGGGTAGCACGTGGGTTGAATAAGTGTAGGATCATGTAAGCTGTGGAAAAATATGATGGTATGGGGTCGGGCAATGCTTAGTTTAGAAGATGTAGGGTGGGACTCAGTGCCCCAGGGGTGGGGACATGCTCCCGGGGTTAGTGGATGGGTTGAATAAGTGTACAGGATGTTCTGAGCTCCCAAAACTATATGAGGGTATGGGGTCGGGCAAAACTTACTTTAGGAGATATGGGGTGGGGCTCGGTGCCCCAGGGATGGGGACCTGCTCCACGATTGTAGTGGATGGGTTCAATAAGTGTAGCCAGATGTAAGCATTTGGAATAGATGAGAGTTCGGGGGCGAGGGGTAGTTTAGGAGACATAGGTGAGGCCGAAAAGCTGTGGACAGTCCAAAACTTCAACATTTATTTGGCCCTGGGGTCCAATATATGTAGCCCGATGTAAGCATTAGGAATAGATGAGAGTTTGGGGGGTCGGGCTGGCCTTAGGTTAGGACACATAGGTGAGGCGGAGAAGCTGTGTCAGGAATTTTCTAAGTCCAAAACTTTAACATTCACTTGGTCCTGGGGTCCCACGGGTGGGAACATGCTCCCAGAGGGTAGTGGATGGGTTCAATATGTGTAGCCCGATGTAAGCATTTGGAACAGATGAGAGTTCGGGGGGTCGGGCTGGCCTTAGGATCAAACTTTAACATTTACTTGGTCCTGAAGAAAAATTTTCCAAGTCCAAAACTTAACATCTACATGGTCCTGCAGACAGACAGACAGACAGATAGACAGATAGATAGACAGACAGACAGACGGACATCATTCTGGCACCTATATCGAGCTTTCCGCAGCTAAAGCTACGGGCTTGATAAAAATCATATGGATTAAGAATACTGATCAGTGATACGAATTTGATATTTTTAGAACATCATGATGTCTAACCCGCATCATTGAAAACTGTTGACTGCTTCTCTCTTGCAGGAAACTAGCCTATGTTTATGTATACTATTATTGCTGTTGTTAGTCTTTATGATGCCATTGTTGTTGTTGTTGTTTTGTTTTTTTTTTGCTTTTTTTTTAATTTAGTGGTAATGCTGCCTTTTATGAAATAGGTCTTTGGATTATGAACGCGGAGATTCTTTAATGGGCAATAGTCGAAAAATGAATGAAGGCGCAGTCGCTTGTAATTTGTATTCAGCCTCTAAACTATATGATTATAAGCGCCAGACAATTATCCGTTCCATCTCACCATCTAGCTCATATTGGGGCAACGGTGATACAATGCTCTATCACTCCAGTCAATTAGATATAGGTAATCTGGTGATTTCCACAGTACCTATATATCGGATACTCACGGAATATTCTTTTCCGACCGACATTTTTTTATTCTCATTGAAAAACACTAATAATTTGGAACACTAGACCATGCGTTTCCTATTGCTGTTCTGGCCTTGCAGCTTATACATTGTAGAAGACTTACATAGACTATATGTTGTGAAGCGTAAAGGAAGGTACTACAGAGAAATGATGTCTGATGACTTCGTACAGAACTTAACCCTATCGGCGGCAAACGGTCGAAGGTGATTTGCGGGCCCGCAATCATCGTGATCAAATGAGTGATCACCAATTGATGAGTAACGTGAGGTACTCACATGGGTGGTTTCGTCATTGTCAATCCACCTCCACCACTGGCATGACTAACATGTGCAGAATCTGGGTCCTTGTCAACCTGATGACTAGAGGTATTGACCCTGGTGCTGCGATCAGTCCCCAAGAGTTGCGATGATTGATTTTTCCTGGGAAACTAATACAAAAACGATAAACAATAAATGTATAATATCCAGAAGATAGACACACACAGTTGGGAATCTTGTACATTATCATAATTATTGATGTTAACCGTAATTTGCCTGGGCGATTCGGGTGTACCGCAGCCTGGGGGGAGACGGACCCCTCCCATTCCCCCCCCCCCCCTCCTCCACCCAATATATCTTCGCTATCCCTGAGGCTAGCGTGCTAAAACTTACCACACCATATCTTTGAGTCAAGCTCTACTAGAAAATATCACGAAAAAACAATGACTACAGCCACGATGACGTCATAGTTACGTCATTTTCAATAAAGGCATTTTTGGACGATTTTTTTTTGTCCGATTTTTCAATTTTTTATTTATGTGTTTTCTTCTAAAAAATTACATGATAAATTTGTGTTTTATAATAATCTGATGTGAAATAAAATAGCTTTTGAGCACTTTATCTCAAATAAAAGCAAGAAATTTGAAGAAAAATGAGGAAAACATGACTAAACATCACTTTTCAGGTACCCCACATGGTCGCCATTTTGAATTTACCAATGGTCCTCTGCTTGGGGGGGTATACAAATAGATTCAAAATGAACCAAATATGATAAACTACAGTCTCGAAGTGTCAGCTCTCAAGTTTTTTGTCGATAATAATTAAGCATTTACCCCAGGACGTCTCGGTATAGAAAAATAATTGGACAATTATTCATCTACATCGAGACGACATCAATACTGATGTTGCTGCTACAACTATTGCCAGCAATATGTACTATATTCACACAATTGTACGCGCACAAGCGCTGGTACAGCATATGGGATGCCTACACCGCTTACCCGCACAGTGTCGTCTAGTAATATATATCCATGGCAAGGAGTATATCCATCTCAGAGAATAATATGAAGGGCCAGAACCAGTGTAAGTGGCTAGTAATGATCTGCCGTTTGCTTTCTGTTACAAGAGTTGTATTTTCCAACATTGCAAGGCGCAATAGGGTCTGATTCCTGTCGCAAATGTGGCAAATGAGACCTGGCTTTGTGGGGATTGTGGTGCAGGTCGGGCTCACATTAAGCTTCTCTACAAGGAAAATGTGGCCGGAGTACAGTTGGCAGCAGTTTTTGCTCAACTAAGATGGGTTTGGTTGGCCATTCAGTGACAAATTTCGGGTAGCAGATAACCATGCACTATACCACTACAACAATCGGCTTTCCAGGGCATTGTACAGAACATATTGTATGAACATATCCCGAGAGCAGTGAAAAAGCGCCTGCTTAAACAATTGCGTCCCACAGAGTGTGGGAAGAGAAAAAACGGAAGGCCATACTGGACCAGTTTGATCCTCTGTTCACCACTAAGGATGTCCCTAGAACCGACGTCGTTTCGACACATCGACCCGGACATCCAGGCTCCTCAGGCGTGGGTTGAGATACTTAATGACGTCAAAGGTCGATGGCGCCACCGTGGTCTTCTCCACCTGGAGAGTTGAGCCAGAAGACCCATTTGACGTCTGGTACTGCACGAACGACTGGGACATATGGGGCAGGTATATTGCCACTGGCATCCAGCCTCGAACATGCGCCATAGTCCTAGATGCTCAAATGGCAGATGAGAGAACAGTAGAGCTCCTCCAAGTGTTTCTAGAGAGCGTGCACGTCCTAAAACTAAAATTCTTCAGGGAACGCACAGGCCCGCAAAACTTTGAGATTTGGGGGGGGGGGTGGTATTAGGGTGAAGTTTCGAAATATGGGGTCTCTATATATAACCCCATGCTTTATATAAATTAATATAAAGGTGTGAAACGGACTTTGGGTGAATTGAGAAATAAACGGTTTACCGCCAAACAAAATACATCAGCATATTCTACAAGTATCACTTTATATACTCCCGTCGTCAATTAGTAAATTTGTGTAAGTTTTTACCTTTGTGTAAGTTTTTACCAGGCGATTCAAAATCCAACATAACTGGTACAAAAATTGCACAAATTCACTAATTTGACGACGGGAATATATGAAGCGATACTTGTAGAATATGCTGATGTATTTTGTTTGGAGGTAAACCGTTTATTTCTCGATTCACCCAAAGTCCGTTTCACACCTTTATGTTTATTTATATAAAGCATGGGGTTATATATAGAGCCCCCATATTTCGACACTTCACCCTAATACCCCCACCCCCCAAATCTCTTGTTTTGCGTGCCTGTGGGGAACGGTAGCAAGGAGATTGGGTTATTGGAGATTGGGTCTAATACCGCTTATGCCGGTGCTAGGGGCCGTGTGGTCATATCATCCAAGTTGCCACATGGACAGGTATAATAAAAGCATACCTGAGGTACAACACATATCACGAATCGTTAGATTCTTGGTATGTGCTTTAGAATAGGTTAACCGGAAGACTATACTGTGCAGTCATGTGACTCTGTCAGTATGTCGGCACCTCTTCCCACTTTCCTTATATGTGTTGTAACTGAGGAGAACTTTGACCCGGTGAAACTATAAAGAAAGAAGGGCCAAGTCATTATGATGATTGAACATGACACCAATCCCCTCAGAGACCCAAACCCGGCAAATCTGGTCCCATTGAATTGCCCTGAGAGTGGTAGAACACTTTGATGCTGCGAAACCGATGCCACCGTTGATGACGTTGCTAAGCTTGAGAATCTAGACACGTGCTATTATCCTCATGGATATTGCTGGTGGGGCCATCTACAACAGTGGTAAATATCAGGCTTGTAAATGAAAGCCCACCCACATCGTTGTTCACAATGACCGCGCCTGGGACAAAGGCCTACACTTCCCAGCCTCAAGCCAGGACCACATTTATGAGAAAGACGTGTGGCAAGTCATCAGTCAGGCCACCGAGCACCGGCCGATTGCAGTTTGGCTTCCAGGGGGACAGGACAAGCAGTTCAACGTTGTCCAGTTCGTGCTCCATGATTGCCGCACCTACCGAACTCTGGGGACCAAAGCCTGTGACGCCCTGGGAGATGAAGCCCTGGAAGACAATCTTCTAGATCAACCACGCAGCATCAGTCTTGGCCAAGAGAGACATTGCTGGAAGTCCACCCCAACTTCTTTCGCAGAAGACATCCAGAAGGCATGTTGCATTTCTATCGACATGAAAGCCTGCTATTTTGTTTCCTTTCAAGGACTGGGTGAAGTAAATCCCTACTTTCAGCGTCTCTGTCATCCAAGAAGAAGGGTGACGGCTTGTGATCGACGGCTCAAGGATGGCAACGAATTCGCTCAGGTGCGTAAGTGGGCAATAAAGCAATTTGGAAGCATTTTGAGGAGCAAGGCCGGTCTCCCGACAGATTTGCTCACATGCTTCATTGAGACAGCTGTCTGAAAGACACGCTATTATCGTAGTTCATCTTGTGGACACCATGAATAGCATGACCATACGGCCCCAAGTACCAGCTTGAGCGATGCAAGCTTAAAAAAACGAACGATGATGTAACAGACCTAGCAAGTCATCCAAGAAAGAGTGATGAACCGTACAACCGTTAGATTAAAGAAATGACTCTGGGAAAAAATTAGCAGAATGCAAGTTCTTATTTAGAACTGTGAGGCTCGAGCCTTTCATATGCCCATCGGAGCTGAAGGTCATTGTGAATCAGTAGCTGAATTTTCGGCGTTATCCTGATAAAGGTGCCCAAAAATACAGTATATCACACTGAATAATTATTTACCGACGTGTATAGTTTGTTTATTTTTTTTTATTTTTTTTAGAAAATTGTATCCGGTCAATGAACGGGACGCAGCTGAGCTAGGTGTCGTTATATGGTAGCGTACAAGCTGTCAGGCCGACACTAGTCCTTGCCAACTAGAGATTCACTTCGACCTGTCATCTTGTCTGGATTGAGAAAGTAGGAGACTGTAGAGACAACCAAGGCTGATATAGAGTCAAATAATATGCAATAATATTCAGTTAAATGTACAGGATGATCGCGGTTCAAAGATGTAAATATGTACAGTGTTAATATAAAGTGCCGTGTAAAGGGCGGCCTGGCTGCTGGCCCTTTCCTCGCGGTAGGTAATCGTAGGGGCGGCCTGGCTGCCCCTCTCTTGGTATGGAATGTCGTTGGAGCGAGGCATTGGATAGCGGCTCGACGTCCTTTCTTCTCCCAGCTGTTGGAGCGAGGCTATGGATATAGCGGCTCTCTTCTCTGTAAGGCAGGTATATCGTCCCCAGAAAGCGTCGTGGCTTCCCACCGTGGATATGATCGTCTTCTCCTTATAGGTGCGTATGGTCCCAGAGATTGCTTCGTCTTCCCCACCGTGGATACGTGCATCTTCTCCTGGTTGGAACGTATTCCCTTCTCCAGATCGGTTCGTCTTCCCACCGTCTGATTCTTCTTGTACGAGATCCGCTCTACAGGGAGGTTCGTCTTCCCATCGTGGATGCGTCTGCTTCATCTTGTAAGCGATTCCCTCTACAGGTAGGTTCGTCTTCCCATCGTGGATGCGTCTGCTTCTCCTTGTATTCCACTTAATAGGTAGGTTCGTCTTCCCGCCGTGGATACGCTTCTCCACAGTTCTAACCTGTCTTGCGAGGATGCCTCCGTGTCGTCTTCCATCCAAGGTAAGTACCTTTGTCCTGCCACCCGTTTCACGGTGAGAACGCTCTCAGACAGCGTTATGCCTCTCCGTCGTGAACACTCCGGTGTCTCTGCAAGGTAACCTGGCTTGAGAGGGTGACTTCTTCCTCCAATCCGGCAGGTACGGTAGATCGTGATTTCCTCTGTCTTCTGGTCCGTAGGTAGCTCCACTGTATCAGCAGCCCGATTCCACAACCTTTGGAATATCACCAGTCGCCAGAACGCAGCCCGCGTTTTGCCGGCAATACCGCTGCTATACGTTCCCGAGATCGGACAGTCCATCATTCACACCCTTGGTCTCCGAGTATCTCCCCTGTCTCTGGACAAAATCCGTCTTACCGTACCAGTAGGCTGGATAATATTTACCTTTTAGTCCTGGGTGAAGAAGTCCAGTTTTCGCTCGATGCAGTCACTTTTATACCCATCAGGCCAACGTTCACATGACGTCGTGTTGCCCGTATGATAAATCACATTTTCCCGCAGCGCCATCTGCACTATCCAGTCAAAGACAACTCACATCATTGTGCAGTTTAGGAACGATAACTCCAATCGTTATCACCAAGCAGACTTTGGGGAATTCCCGACTTCTAGTTTCACTTTCGTTACTGCTGACTATATCGCCGTATATTATTTGCACAGTTTCTTTGTCAACCGGAACATTATGCAGTAATCTCCGTTGATATCACAGACCAAGAATGGACACAAATACTGGACGGTAAGTTCATTCAGTTATACAGGGTGTTCCAGAAGTCTTGGTCACATTTCAAATCCTCGTATCTGCTGAGCCATGAATGGTAGTAAGATGAAACTGGTACCATTTGAAAATGAAAGTCATTAAGTTTTGTGTAATGCTTCAGAATCTATAACATGCATTTGTATATCCTCAATAGTTTTCAATATATTCAATGTCAAAATGTGACCAAGACTTCTGGAACACCCTGTATATACCCGTTGTATACCCGTATTTTATGTTGTGGCATCATGTAGACCCCGATTTCCGTCACATTTCCGGGTTGGCGTGCACACTTCGTTCCAGACTTGCGCTTCGGTTCGGGCTTGTGTTTGGTCCTGATTTAACGTTTAGGGGATACCAATATTCGTTACATATCAATACAAAATATAGGAAAATCTGATCGATAAATCTACCAAACAGTTTAGTTAATATGACGTCAAATTAGTCAATGTAGCTGTTGAGGACAGCTTTTAGGAAAATATAGGAAGGAAAATGTGTACTGAGTCGACGGACATACCTCTTGTGTGTTCATTCCCCAGTTCTTTTCGGCTTATCTTCTGAGGTTCCTGAGACACAGATTTCTGAATTCGGGCTTCTGAAAACGGAATTTTTCGCAATGAAACGACCATTAATGCTCTACAGAAAATTTGTCGAACCTTTCTGTCTTCATGCTCTTACGAAATATGATCCATTTTAGTCCAGGTTAAAGGGGAAGGAGAGGATATATGAATCGCACATAATAGACCTTCAGCAGATAGAGAGTACAGTGTAAAAAATGTTTGTAAAGTTACAGAAGGAAGTATTGTAAAATGTGACCGTGGAATGTACTGTTAAGTAGAAGCATCAGTTTCACCTGCTATTTACTGTTCATAGCTGTAACAATACTGACAACCAGTGTAGGTTTGCATCTTTTAGATAAACTACAATATAAATTGGAGTAAAGGGCAACAACGTTGTATTGTAACATTATCCGGGTGAAAAATTACAGTAAGATTATTAGTGTATATTTACATTCATTAGAAATATCTTTAAATTATTATCGAGGTGCATTTCGTATACCTTTCCACATGTTTTCATCTATAATACGCAGTATACTTCAAGGGCGACTTATCTAGGGGAGATAATGAGTTTGCCTGCCCAGGTTCAATCCCCGGGGGTGTACTGTTCAAGGGACTGTAACATTGCAGCCTTTAAGCTGGTGTGCAGTATAATAGAAGGAAATGTGCTTGCTCTTATATTATTGGCGGTGCTGAATATAAAATATATTTAACCCAACCATTACGTTCTGGGAATTTTCTTCTCTACACTCTTGAAAAAGAGAAATTGGGAAACTTGACTCCTTTAAATACTGTAGCCCAATGGACTTTCTGCTGAACATGGAATTGTACAGCGTTGATTTAACGGTAGTTTTGTTGTAAATATACTATACTACCACTGTTATAAAATAACAGCAGTTTTATTTTACAGCATATGCTGTACAAATACAGATATACAGATCACGACGTCCTGTAAAACTACACTGAAAATCACTGGTACCCTTTTCACTGCAACTGTTGCTGTAACATTACAGCACCCTTTTCTACAGTGTATCTTATTAAACCGTTATTTAGGGAAGGCATGGTCGGAAATATTTACCGGCCGTTTAAATTTAACTATAGCGCGAAACGAAGGGACAAATATCTTCTTTGTATCGTGAATAACATCTGAGAATAAACAAGCTCAAAAGGAATATTTTCCGTTCGGTCGCCAGAGGCAGCGAAGGATATTGAGATCACCTTTTGCTACACACTCACTCACTCAATGATAGATAATTTGAACTCGGCGGGACATATTTAGTAATCAATTGGCTAAGCTGTTGGAATTGAAACCAGGTGGCCGTGGTTCGAAGCCCTCACCGTTTCAAAGAAAATGTCCAGTAGAATCGTGAAGAAATATATTTATTGACGATACGTAAGCTCGAGTGAGTTACGTTCGTCGGACCGCCTGTGGTTTTAGGGTACATTAAGTTCTGGTTTGTGGTATCACCGGGTGGTTTTCAGTCGATTATGTTTGTGAGGGGGTTTTGCGCGTGTTGTTATAGTTGTGCAAAGAAGGAATAGTGTTCAGCTTGCGAGAACGCGGAGTATCGGGTTATTTAAGACGGTAAACGTGTGTGCTGGTCATTCGAGGTTTATCATTGCATTCATGCTCGTATTTACTGCCGTATATTGCATCACTAAATCATTCAGCAAGACTGACCGTGCTGATCAAGAACCTGGAGAACGATTTCGACCGCAAGTTTCTGAACTGAGGCATAATCTCCAGCTTTTCAATCGCCGGAATTTCAGCAGAAGTTAGTACCGGTAGTTTGAAGAAGAAGACAAACAAAATATTTGACAAAGAGCTGGAATCAAGAAGCAGTTCTATCATATCTCAGCTTTGACAACGGGCTGGATTAATCATACATGTGTGCGTTCGAGAAAGGAGACGCTTTGCAAGTTTGTGGAATCTGCTGACTGCACCCGGGAAGCCAACCACCTCTTTTCTCGGAGCATCCAATTCGCTCAACTATCGACGTTTAAACTTTCCTTGGTATCCGGAACCCAACCCTGGTTGCGGTCAATACACGATACATCGGCGCATGCCTTTCCTCCTGAGGTTTTGCTACCCAGACTTGCTAATTCAAATACCAGGTCCAGGTGAACACGCTTTCCAAGGAGCGTACTGATGAGTATTAACACAGAGTACAGTAGCATTTGCAGGAAAAGAGATCAGAATCCCAGAGATAAGTATTGTTTTGTTGTATATAATTGAGCAATTGATTATTATATACACGACTTTTTGAACGAACAGAATTTTCAGATCAAATTTTGACAGAGGCTTAATATGAATATGAACATGGTTAAGCAATCATTTTTGCGAACGGAGTATTAGAATGTAGTTCAATGGAAAGGGGAAAAATATCATGTAAATTTCATATTAGACGGGATCTTCAAAGGTCAGGGTAATCGAATGTTACTAGTATATGGCACACAGGGTGTTGTATTTGAGTTTCCCCTCCAAGACATACAGCTAACAGGCGAGCTGAGCATTTGCATTGTCTCAAGCATATTGTTTTAAACATGTTAAATCAATAGAACAGACAAAACCTCTGGGCTTAGGTTTATGTTCATTGTCCCTTTGTTTTCCGGCTGGTGGTCTCAGTAAAATCATTCAATTTTCAGGATACACTCTCAGAAATATTCAGGGAATATTCCTGAATAGATCAGGCTGTACATCCACAACTCAATTTCAGGGATTTTACCTGAAATCCAGGGATGATTTCCTGAATTTCAGGAAAATGATCCCTGAATGAGTAGATTTTCCCTGAAATTCAGGCAAATTTACCACCCTGATTAGTATGTTCCCGACCCTATTCAGTACGTAAAATCCCCTAAAATTCAGGTAATTTAGCTTTAATTCATGAATGATATACCTGAATTTCAGGAAATTATTCCTGAATTTCAGGAAAAATCCCTGAAATTGAGTTGTGGATGTGCAGCCTGATCTATTCAGGATTATTTCCTGAATATTTCTGAGAGTGTAGGTGCCCGACTCTGGGGTCGCTGGTTCGAATCCCGCACGGCACTCGACCAAATTTTCAGCACTAGAATTTGTGCTATTCTAAGATAGTGTTATCCCAAAATAACGAAAATGCTGTTATACGATGCACTTTCTAAATGATAAAAAATATATCTATTCAGCTTTGGGAGCTGTGTCATTACGATCATCAGAGGGGTACTGTATGTTCGCTTTCAAGACTACCGGTCTGCTACCTCCTATTTTAGTGGGAGGCCCGTTGGCCGAGTGGTTTAGATCGCCGACATACAGTGCTGGCGATTAGGTGCCTGACTCTGGGTCGCTGGTTCGAATCCCGCACGGGACTCGACCAAATTTTCAGCACTAGAATTTGTGCTATTCTAAGATAGTGTTATCCCAAAATAACGAAAATACTGTTATACGATCACTTTCTAAATGATAAAAAATACATCTATTCAGCTTTGGGAGCTGTGTCATTACGATCATCAGAGGGGTACTGTATGTTCGCTTTCAAGACTACCGGTCTGCTACCTCCTATTTCAGTGGGAGGCCCGTTGGCCGAGTGGTTTAGATCGCCGACATACAGTGCTGGCGATTAGGTGCCCGACTCTGGGGTCGCTGGTTCGAATCCCGCACGGGACTCGACCAAATTTTCAGCACTAGAATTTGTGCTATTCTAATATAGTGTTATCCCAAAATAACGAAAATACTGTTATACGATCACTTTCTAAATGATAAAAAATACAATTTTCAGGATATGCCTAACAAAAGCTGTAATTCACACACAGCAATATGTGCTGGTTGGGTTATGTAGACACAATGGTGGCTTCCTTGAAGAGGATCTATCTCCATGATTCTCAGTTGTAATTATTGGTTATTTTTATTTGTCTTTCTGAGTCAAATTGAAAACAGAATGGAAATTGTTACAGTAACAACAGAGGAAAAATGCTATTTGCTCTCAATTCCACATTGTTATTGGAAATTTTGAGGCAGTTCAACGCTTTCCATGCTCCTTAAATTATACATCACTTTTATCATATTCTGTTGAGAAAATGAGCAAGAGGTAATGGTTTTTGTTCCTCCAGTGGGCAATTTCTATTTATACGTGATTTTTCATTCACAAACTGAGTTACTGATGTGCGTTCATTGAGTACTAGAGAGTACAATAGAGGAGTTTTCTTCCGGTGTTTAGCCTTGGTGGCAATTGTGGAGGCCCTGGTGGCATATATGATGTGTAAGCCTTGGTGGCATGTTATGAAGGCCTCGGTGGCGTATTTTGTTGTTAGCCAGGTGGCTGAGAGACTCTGACTGTCTACGTGTCGGAAGCGCCAACGGGCAAATTCTAAGCTGTTTGCAGCATTAAGATTTAGCTTCTTTGTAACTTTATAAAGCATAGGGATTAAGATGAGACGCTGCTGATAAAAACGACGAAAAGTATCTTCAGTGTATCTGTTTCTGAATATACATATATTAAATAGATATTCATAGGGAAAATGTCCTTAAAAATGTTTCTTCTTTTATTTTAAATATTGCTGTATAATCGCCCTATTCCGTATTACAGGATTCAAGTAACGGTAAATCTCTTATAGTGACGCTATGTGATTTTTCATTGGAAACGAGTTACTGATGTGCGTTCAATGAATACAATAGGAGTTTTCTTCTGGTGTTCAGCCTTGGTGGCATTTGTGGAAGCCTCGGTGGCATATCATGTGTAAGCCTTGGTGGCATGTTATTACTGCCTTGGTGGCGTAATTTATTGTTAGCCAGGTGGCTGAGAGACTGTCTACGTGTCGACAGTGAGTGAAGTAATGGTGACGTGAAAAAGTAGTGCGGGCAGTGTTGGCCGAGTTTTACTATCTCTAACGTAAACGTAAACCTATATCCGCCTTGCCTCCTCCGATTATACGTACGGTAATGAACTAAATAAATGAAATTGACGAAGCACTGAGCTGATAGTCGTCTTTTCGATTTTCTGAATTTTCCTATTAAATAAGCATTATTCTGACTTCTGTTCTCGCATCGGTCTGATCGGCTCCAAAATTTACTAATATGTGGTCATTTTGATTTTTGTTTTTGCAGCGGTTTGGTTGGCTCCAGAATTTCCTTTTTTATCATTATTCTGTTATTCTAACAGACAACAAGTGACACTTTTGAAACCCAAAATGATGGTAATGGCTACTAATATGCATCGTACAAGATGGCTGTAGAGCCGCTTAATACTAGTCATGGATATTACAGATTATTAATTGGCTGCAGAGCCGAAAAATACTGGATATTAATATGACCAGATAGATAACGAATATGGATACTAATACGGCTGCAGAGCCGAATGAATACTGGTTAAATGTGGGCCGCAGAGCCGGAGAGGACTGGATATCATCAATATGATCAGATACATGTATCGGCTCAGAGCCAAGAACTCCTACAAGTTTACAAGAGTCGTATTTTACCTTTCACGAACATAAGCGTTTTAAATCAGTGAAATGCCGGGTGAGAGATCACTATAATAAGTGGATGGTTCACCCGATTCATCGTGTGCCAGAGCGGTAGGCCACTTTGTGGCATGTAAGGCGTAGTTGCTAGTTGTCCTCAAACGACCTTCGGCAGCTTTTTGGTCTCTAATTTCTCTGCTAGCTTAATATGGGAATCATACGTACGTGACGTCATCGAATTTTCCAGTCCAGAACGTAATTTCATGTCGGGAACAATATAAAATGCTTGTCTGGTTTTGAAGTTTTGAGTCACATGATCTAAATAAAACTAGATGCTGGATAATTGATACTTTTTGTCGTGGCACGTACTATATGTGGATTAAATATTCTACCTGTATATTAACCCAAGTCAGCGGTTTTCGTTAATTTCACTCGGTGCGTTTTGATTTCTGTTTGATTGTTCAAGAGAGCATGCACACGCACACACAGTAGCCCCTGGGCGTAAACGTGATGTACACACATGTATCGGCTCAGAGCCAAGAAGCCGCTGCGGCTTGTGAGTGGCACTTTGTTTTCGGTCGTGGGCCAGTAAGCTCCTGGAGCTCATGGTGCTGCACCAGTTTTTCGAAGGTGACGGGGTTTGACTAACATGTTGCTGCCTAACAGACAGGTGGTCTGTTTAGAAAGCGGTCGTTTCCAGGTATACTGGGTGGAAATAAGACTAACGGGTCCTTTATTTGATATAGCAATTGCAAATTACTTCATTCTACTTTCTGTGCCCGGACAGACGATCATTTAAAACAAGAAATTCAGTGTCTCTTAATTTGGAACTTTGAGAATGCTATCATACTTTCTTTATCGGTCGAATGCAACATCGCTAACGACCTGCCCCTATGATGAAAGAGAGCGTTCGTGTTAGTTTGTAAATAATTTATATTCGTTTGAGGTACGAATTAGAATATAAATATATTTATTGACGATACGTAAGCTCGAGTGAGTTACGTTCGTCGGACCGCCTGTGGTTTTAGGGTACATTAAGTTCTGGTGTGTGGTATCACCGGGTGGTTTTCAGTCGATTATGTTTGTGAGGGGGTTTTGCGCGTGTTGTTATAGTTGTGCAAAGAAGGAATAGTGTTCAGCTTGCGAGAACGCGGAGTATCGGGTTATTTAAGACGGTAAACGTGTGTGCTGGTCATTCGAGCTTTAGCATTGCATTCATGCTCGTATTTACTGCCGTATAATGCATCACTAAACCGAATCTTATGGAAGAGTCTACCATATTGTTTAAGAACGTTTTAATATTCCTTTGCGGGCGGAGAGCGAGATTGAGCGAGATAGGGCGATAGGTCTGTTGTTACGTGTATCGCTGTTCGTTTCTTGTTACTTTGCTTTGTTTTCAGATTGTACGCCGTAATATATCATAAGCGCAGCCTCATGTTGGGTGATTCACAATCAAGGCGAGAGGATGCAGAAAGACTAAAGACTATGGTGTTTGGAGGATTGTTCTTGAGGAGTTCGCTGGACAATAACAGTTGCTATGATAATACTTATGAACAGAATGTCAATTTTTGCCCTACTCCCAAGAGTTTGCCGGGCCGCAGTGGGGTGGGAGACAGATTTCTTCCTGAGAAGGCTCTTGTGCCGGGGGTTGTTTCTGGCCGGCGGTAGGCACGCAATAACTGTATTCATTCCTGAACATGTTGACATTCACAAAGTATTGAAGCCTCAAAAAATGTTCAAGAACGATGATGTAACAGGCCTAGCAAGCCATACAAGAAAGAGTGATGAGCCGTATAACCATTAGATTAAAGAAATGACTCAGGGAAAATATTAGTAGAATGCAAGTTCTTATTCAGAACTGTGAGACTCGAGCCTTTTATATGCCCATCGGAGCTAAAGGTCATTCTTAAATTCAAAATGACGAACTAGAAGTGAGACTCAGTAGCTGAATTTTCGTCGTTTTCCTCATAAAAGTGCCAAAAATATAGTATATCACACTGAATAATTATTTACCAATGTATATAGTGGTTTTTTTTTGGAGAAAATTGTATCAATACAAATACAAGAAAATCTGACCGATAAATCTATCAAATATTTTAGCTAATATGACGTCAAATTAGTCAATGTAGCTGTTGATGACAGCTTTTATGGAAATATACGAAAAAATGTGTTTACTGAGTCGACGGACATACCTGCTGTACGTTCATACCCCAGTTCTAAACGACTTTTTATCTGAGGCCCCTGAGGCACAGATTTCTGAATTCGGGCTTCTGAAAAAGGAATACATCGCAATGAAACGACTATTAACGCTCTACAGAAAATTGTAAGTTGTCAAACCTTTCTCTCTTCATGGTCTTACAAAATATGATCAATTTTAGTCCAGGTTAAAGGGGAAAGAGGTGGATATATGAATCGCACGTAATAGACCTTCTGTAGATAGAGAGTACAGTGTAGAAAATGTTTGCAAAGTTACAGAAGGAAGTATTGTAAAATGTGATCGTGGAATTTACTTTCAAGCAGAAGCATCAGTTTCACCTGCTATTTTACAGTTCATAGCTGTAACAATACTGACAACCAGTGTAGGTTTGCATCTTTTAGATAAACTACAGTATAAATTGGAGTAAAGGGCAACAACGTTGTATTGTAACATTATCCGGGTGAAAAATTACAGTAAGATTATCAGTGTATATTTACATTCATTAGAAATATCGGTAAATTATTGTCTATGTGTATTTCGTATACCTTTTCCACATTTTTTCTTCTATAATAAGCAGTATACTTCAATGGTGAATTATCTAGGGGAGATAATGAGTTTGCCTGCCAAGGTTCAATCCCCGGGAGGTGTACTGTTTAGGAGACTGTAATATTGCAGCCTTTAAGCTGGTGTGCAGGATGATAGAAGGAAATGTGTTTGCTCTTATATTATCGGCGGTGCTGAATATAAAATATATTTAACCCAACCATTACGTTCTGGGAATTTTCTTCTCTACACTCTTGAAAAAGAGAAATTGGGAAACTTGACTCCCTTAAATACTGTAGGCCAATGGACTTTCTGCTGAACATGGAATTGTACAGCGTTGATTTAACGGTAGTTTTGTTGTAAATATACTATAATACCACTGTTGTAAAATAACAGCAGTTTTATTTTACAGCATATGCTGTAGAAATACAGATATACAGATCAGGACGTCCTGTAAAAATACACTGAAAATCAATGGTAGCCTTTTGACTGCAACTTTTGCTGTAACATTACAGCACCCTTTTTACACTGTATCTTATTAAAAATGTCATTTAGGGAAGGCATGATCGGGGATATTTGTCGGCCGTTTAAATTTAACTGAAGAGCGCAGAATCCTACCATATACAGGTAATAAGTTGGAGCGATATGCAAGAGGTGGGAAAAATTCACGACGTCTGGCGACTAAAAAGCAACCATATGACCATGTAATATCCCAATTCGATGAAGATTGTTAAACCATGGGACCGTTAGATTAAAGAAACAACCCAAAGAGGGAACATATTTTTAGAACGTAACATTTCATTCGGGACGCAAGTCTGTGAGGTCCGAGCCTATTTGCATGCTACTCCGAGTAGAGCATCATGAGTAAATTCAAAATCGCGAGTACGAGGGAAACTGAAAAGATTGACCTTTTTCACATAAAAGTAGCCAAATTATAGTGTTTCATAATGGATAATTATTTCCGAATTTTATATGTAGTTTTTTTTTTAGAGAAAGTAGTATAGACACACAAATTGGAAAATCAGGACAGCAAACTACCAAATATTTCCTACCGAGACGATACGAATATCACGTCTCGTTGACGTCATCAGAACGTCCGTCTTGGACTTAGTCACATTTTCTGGTAGATCTTGACAACAAGACATATTGTGGGAATTTTAAAAGCCCTAGCCGGAGTAGTAAGGAAAAATTTAATGGACCCAACCAATGAGTCTTTCTATATTAATTATGCTGTCTTGTCCCGGTTTCGGTGACAGGTGCACATCACGTGGTCCACCTCGTGCGCTTCGGTTTGATCTCATGATCTCTCCCATATGATAACCTATTGATAACTGGTGATAACATGTATCTGGTTGAAACTTCGGGTCAAATATTTGACTCCTTGACTATTTGACATAAAAATAATACAAACCCAATTTGGTTTTCAGAATTTTATTATTACCTGTATATGGTAGGATTCTACTGGTTGACTGTTAGTCCCCGAGGTCCGGCTTCTGTACATGTCACTCGACAAATATATGTAGGTTTATTGTTTCAGTGGGAAATTTAAGCCGTAGGACGTCGGACATAAACATCAGCAATAAAAGCGCGGCTGAGATACAAAGTCTACGTCCGCGAATCCACCGTATTCTCGGGTCGGAATGTTAGGTGTCAACGAATACTTTCCTGTAGAGTCATATGGTTGCTTTTTAGTCAATTTTCCCCGCCTCTTGCACATCACTCCAATTCTACAAGAGCGAAGCGACGTCATCGTGATGCCATCCAGGCAGACGATAAACTTATAATTTTCTGGTAGACCACCCTTCGTATATATATATTGTGGAAAGTTTCAGCCTCCTGGACCAAGAGGTAACAATATGAAATGTACTAAACATGTATGATATACAAACGGACCAGACGCTTGTAATACAGAAAACATTTAACGTCCATACCTTTTTCCAAGCCGATTTGCTCTTGTATAGCTTTGACTTTCAGTTGTACCTCCCTTTGTAGGGATACCAGCTTTGCTATACCAAGAAGGGTTAACAATCTGTCATAATCTCCAATCTCAAGGTGGCCTTCCCTCTCCATAGCGTGTAGAATATCTGACGCACACTCAGCTCTTGCTATATCCGCAACCGTCACATAACTCCTAGCTGCATCAACGAATTTCTGATAAACGAAGCCATCTCAGGAGCTAGATTTTCACTTATCAGAACGAACAGCTCGCTATGCATTATAGTACTCTGGTCCGGTTTGTCCGCCATTATCTTTATCTTCTGTCCCACCCTAAACTGTGCTGTACTTCATGACTTTCGGTCCATATCGGGGATTGAATAAATAGTTCATTTATGTCTCCCTCATCAGCTGAGTCGTAATAGACGTATATCCATAGAGGTAATTGTATGAATGTAAAATACACTGGTTTATCACCCGACTCCTAATGAGGTTTGTTTGTTTTTGATCAAGTTGAGCCTATAAAATCTGATACGTCTCGGTGCCTCGACGAAGCGCCATATGCCTTGTCGATGTTCTGCTTGTAAGAATCACGTGATTCAAACGTCAGCTAATAAATATTCATGATGCCTGTAGTCCTTGCCCTTCAACGTCTACCGAGTTGGGGAATTGTTTGGGGGCATCGAAGGAATCTACAGTTTTAGCTGACCAGTTCTAGTTCTAACTGGATTGCCGGTGTATGGGTGTCATTCATGTCAAAAATACAAACTTTTAATTAACACCCACATTTTATATTAACAACCGTATTTTCAAATTAACAATCAAAGTCTGAATACATACATGTACTTTCAAACGAACAAATCAACTACCGGAATGGTATAATAAATGTGTCCTATACGTATGTCCTATCTTATAAATTGATAACAGTTTCAACTGTACAACAAAACTCCCGACCAATAAACCTAGTTTTAAAACAACGAACGTACTCCTGAATCAGTGAACAGTCAGTGGGCGCTACTGGTTGAAAGAAAGTAAATGATGTCACTTCCTCCTATCACTTGATGTCCCCGATCCAATGAAGTGAAGCTGGTTGATTGCGAGATTTTCCTTAATTATTGTCGAGCATTTTATGGAAGCCAGATATCTGATCTCTGGGCTCTGTCAGCCGGACTGTCTTGTTTACGAAATGGTGGCGCCCATGTACATGTACATGTGGGAGGTTCTCAAAAATCAATTGCATTGTACTGTGCTTTAGCATGCTGCGGAGGATCACAGATGCTTGATGGTTATTCACATTGGTAAGTAACTCCTGACTAAATGTCAATTTGCAGTAGAAAGTTGAGGCTGTTTAACATGGTCCAAGATAGGCAATTTATATATTGCCTATTTCTCTGCTGTGTTCTCAAGGGAAACAGCCACTGCGCCGTCTGAAAAGAAGCCGAAATGAAGAGTATTTATTTATTTCAGGAGCCAGACGACGGAATTATTGAACGACTCCACAAAACGGTCGTGCATGGAATATATATAGTCAGGAGCTGGCCCGAACTTCCCAAGTTGAATTAGCAATTGCTTTTGTAAATATCATCACAGTGGATTATATAAAAGAAGATATGAGACATTGGGACATGCACTCCATTATCCTGAGGTTTTGTGGGTCAGCATTAGCATTCTCACCATCAGAAAGCTACCATATGTAGTGAATCATAACCTGAAAATTATCGAATGAAGGGCTAGTCTGTATCTGGGTTATCGCCCTCAGCCGAGATTTCTCTCCAATACGTTTCATCCTTCGGAAGTTTTAATAAAAACATAGCGTAATATTCGAACTGCACACGAAATAAAAAATATACCTTGTTTTGCTCCAGATTGGCCCTTCTCCCAAATTTCAATGCCCAATATCGCGCATTCAAGAGAAATCAAGCCGTACGACATCGGACATTACAGGTTATTTATTCTGGGTATTCTTGCATTTACCAGGTTTACCCCATGTTAAGGCGTTCACTTCATCGGACGCGTCCACGATGCTCATCCATCAACATCAGATGAGTTGTTCTGTCATCACAGCTCTCGAGCTAGCGTATCTAATTCCGCTTAAGCCGGTACTAGGGGCCGTGTGAATACTTCAGTCTCCACATGAACAGCAGCAATAAAAGCGCGGCTGAGATACTAAGGCTACGTCCGACAATCCACCGCATTTTCGGGTATGAATGTTCGGTGCCGAGGGATGCTTTCTTGTATGGTTGCTTCTTAGTCGTCATACGTTGTCAATTTTTCCCACCTCTTCCATATCGCTCCAATCACAGTTTATGCACTATTCTAGTGATATCTCAGGCACAATTTCCGAAAACCGCGTTGTGAAGATGAGCGATCACGACAGATATCGACATGTCCTTCGATAGGTCACTTCAAATTACGGGGATCTTTAACAAACTGCGGAACGATGTAGGGGAGATGGCTATGACTGACAAAAAAACAGGTTAATGATTTATTCCCAGACTTGCCTCCAATGATATTAAGCCTATCAAATCTATGATATAGGCGCACACTTAGCATATTTCAAACGATTAATTGGAACTCATCGCTTTCATTTCCATTCAGTGCTGAAACCACTGTGGACATGTCAGCCTTACACAACAGTAATCCCATTCATTGGGAGACTGAATCACACAGTATTATTCACAACAAGCACACGACGCATGCACCAGCAGCAATCGCTGTTCGACTTCCGATTGGATATCTAGGTTTCATTTGAGAACGAATTGTCAAGGCGATGTCATTGCCGAGTTGAGAGTAGGTGAACCCAAGGTGAAATTTAAATGTTAGTAAAATGCATTTTGTTATTCTGATCAGGGATGGTATAACAGTGACACCGTTTTGGTAGATATAAAAAAAACATTGTGAAAGAACTGCTGCATGTGGTACGCAATATTTAAGTGGATTTAGGTCTATTTTAAAGGAACATATCAGACGGAAATCTTTACAAAAATATCCATCGCCCTTGCATGATTTAGCATTTTGTGAAAACTAACCACATCAATCATTTACTATAGAATGCATTTCGAGTCTACACGCTGGAAAGACAAGCGTCGCTACATTCACTATTCAACCGTCGTCCATTGACGAATTTCCGCGTCCATAATCAAAAAACCTTATTCCTATCATTACATTAGTACAAAGTTAAAAGGATAAATCATAGCATAGATACAACTAGGCTAATTTCCTGCAAGACTGAAGCGGTCAACAGGTTTCAATGATGCCAGCAAGACAAAGATCTTTTACAATTATCAAACCCATATCGCTGATTAGTATTTTAAATCTATATGATATACGTTTTAAAGTCGTTATCTAGAGAATGATGTATCTCAGTGACGCTTTGATTGTAACTATTCATATGAACACTATGAGGACCTTGAAATACATAAGATCATACAGCCCCTAGTCCCGGGTTAAGCAGACAAAAGTTACGAAACTTACCGTCATAGATCTTGCACGCTACGCTCATATTTTGCTATCAGCATGCTATATGTATCGCCAAATTTGAGAAACTTTGAGTGGATGATATAGCGCTTGATGATATAGCCCTGTTTTACAAGTTTCTGCAATAATGTTTTGTGATGTTGACTAAAATCGTCACATTTAAGAAGAATCTAGCAAAAGTTACTAGGCGAGATATGTATACGCCATATGCAGGTTCCAATAGTATATTACTGTCCAGATGAACATAGTTTACGATGTCGAAATGTCGAGAGAGAAGGCGCGCTTCATTTTTATAGAGATATAGGTCTACATAAGATGTGCCGCTAGGGCCATCTGTAGTTTCCGTCAAATCCAGTGAAGGTGTATTTATAACCTTCACTGCGTCCTTTATATTGCGATTATCCACAGTAAGACGGTGGTCTATATAGCGTTTGGTGAATGAGAAGGAACGGGCTTTGAAATAATCTGTTTTTGAAAGCGTCGGCGTATTGTCGTATTCATAAGAGAACAGATATAGTTCAGTCAAAAGGGATGCACATTTAGCACCCATTGAAATACCTGTATGCTGTTCATATATTGTGTTGCCACATTTCCAATAGATATTATTAATGAGACATTTTTGAGTTTTTTATTATTCGCATGCATTCAATGCCAGAGTTCTTAGAAATAGTGGCGCAAAATAAAATCGTCCAGTCCGTTATTCAATATTCAGCCGTGGTTCATTAAAGAATTTCCGCATCCATAATCCAAAGACCTAATTCATATAAGAACATTAGCACCTAATTATAAGATCATAGTATGCACAAAACAAGGCTAATTTTCTTCAAGGCAGAAGCGATTAACAGTTCTCAATGATGCCAGCAAGACATCATGATGTTCTAAAAAATCAAATCCGTATCGCTGATCAGTATTCTTAATCCCTATGATATACGTTGTAAAGTCGTCATCTAGAGAATTATGTATCTCATTGTGATTGTGCCTGTTCATATGAACAATATGAAGATATTGAAATACATGGGCTTATACGACCCCTAGTCCTGGGTTAACACAAGTTAGACACAAGTTACGAAACGTACCGCCATGGATCTTGAAAGCTACGCTCGTATTTTTCTATCAGCAAATTTGATAAACTTCGAGCGAAGGCGCTTGATGACATAGCCCTGTTTTGCAAGTTTCTGCAATAATGTTTTGTGACGTTGATTCAAATCGTCACATCTAACACAGGATGTAGCAAATGCTACCAGGCAAAGTATGTATACGTCATATTCAGGTCCCTCTGGTATAAAACTGTCCCGATAGAGATAATTTACGAGATCGAAATTGTAATCTTCTCTTATGACGTAACTCGACGAAAGAGAAAGCCCGCTTCATTGTTATAGAGATATATTTCTAAATAATATGTGCCGCTAGGGCCATCTGTAGTTTCCCTCAAATTCAGTGACGGTGAATATGTATCCTTCACTGCGGCATTTATAAAGCGATTTTCCACAGCAAGAATATCGTCTATATAGCGTTTGGTGACTGAGAAGGAACGGGCTTTGAAATAATCTGTTTTTAAAAGCGTCTGCATATAGTCGTATTCATAAGAGAACAGATATAGATCAGCTATAAGTGGTGCACAATTAGCACCCACTGGAATACCTATTATTAATGAGAAATTCGAGCAACTCTATAAAAAATGCCTTTACCTTCTGACCGGCCCTCGTCAACAGGGTTGAAAGAAGCTTGGTGGTACAGCTTCGAGAACCAGCTATGAATCTAGCTTTGCATGGTGATTTGTGCATTTTGGGAGTCCAGTACATTTTCGATATACCGTTATGGGTGGTTGGAAGACAAGTACCTCTTTCCTTGAAAAATGTTTTGTGGATGTTAAATAAACTTTCCAGAGTGAATGCTGTTTGAGAGTAAGTAGACGTATTCGGCAATGGTGTGCTTATATTTAATTCCTTAACTAGCATCTGGTAAAAGTAATATTTACATATGAATATTATATTATTTGGAGCTTTGTCTGCTGGGACTATGACGAATTTACTCTGGAGATTTGCTAGAACTTCTTGTGAATTGATGTTTCTTCTGGTCCACCTCAGGTTTATTTTTCTCGGCTCACTATATTTAGGTCCCTTCATCAGGAGTGTTTTTAGGTCCTCATCGCTCACTGTATCAAGGCCACCAGTCACGACATGTTTGCATGGTGTATAGATAAAGTTCGATGATTCACAATCAAAACTATAGCCTCCAGACGCGTATAAGTTCCAGTCAAACTCATTGACAGCATTAGAGTACTTATTAATTAAAATCTCATAAATGATGGAGAATAGAAAACAGCCTCAGCCATTGTTTAAGCTCTATTACACTAGTAGATTGATTATTTGTTGACATATTTTAGAAAAATAAAGACAGAAAAACACATCTATACGCCAATATCGTAATATGGTTATATCCGGTTGTATCTTTATATCTGTTTGCGAGGAATTTGGAGATAAAAAGACGACAGGGTGTGTTCTATATTCTTTTATGAGATTTGAGAGTAGATTCATACTCGAGTCATATGAGCTTGTTTTCCATGCACACCGCAAAGAATTTACCTGGTTGAAGAAAGTTCATCTGTCTGTTCGTTAATTCAGCAGTACTTTTCTTACTTTAAACTAGTTTATTGGTAGAGAATTTGTTTGTACGGTTTACACCATCTAATCCACAGTAAAAAAGATGATACTTGAATGTGTTCATTTGAAAGTAAGTTTATTCGTTTAAAGTTTGATTAATCGTTTGAAAGTACGTCTGTTTAGTCATAATTTGGTTGTTCGTCTGTAGTATTTTTGACATGAATGGCCGTCCATATCGGTGGATTCGACGATCCCCCCAAACTCATATTAAACCCAACAAGAGCCTCGCGACCCATTTAGACCATGACAAATACAGGTACAGATTAGGGTTAATCGTAAATTGATATCTCGTCCGAAATAGAACAGAAAACAAGCTGAAGTTTAGACATACCGTCCCATATTGACAAGATATGATATGGTGATACCCGAGTTCCAATGTTTTTAGAACACGTGTACTTTGTCGTTTCTGTTCTTACTGTTGTTGTTGTTGTTGTTGTTATTCAGTTGACAAGGCTCTACTCTCTCGTTTCACAGCCGACTGGAGTGACTTTTTTGCGATGTGAAACTGGACTATTGAACCAAAATCAGTGACACTGATAGATAAATACCTTAAATAATTTCATATGGTGTTCTGACCTGCAGCCCAACCTCTGTAGTTTCTTAGACAATTTGCCTCTCTCCTGGCTCAAGGTCGCCATTGTGTACCCAAAGATGTAGATTTGCCTTGCAATAGCATATGAATATAATGCATGGCCTTTTTTCAGCCACCAGCACCAGATGGTGGTGGGCTGTTCAAATCACTTTCGTCCGTGTCCGTCGTCCGTCCGTAAACAATTCTTGTTACCGCGATTTCTCAGGAACTGCTTTTTGGTCCGATTCGAAAATCCAATATGGCTACAAGGCGGCCATCTTGGATTTCCCCATGAAACTTTGTTACCGCGATTTCTCAGGAACTCCTTCATGGATCTTTCTCAAATTTGGTACAATGGTTCTCCTTGGGGTCTAGTTGTGCAGGATACCTTTTTTTGGTCCGATTCGAAAATCCAATATGGCCACAAGGCGGCCATCTTGGATTTCCCCATGAAACATTGTTATCGCGATTTTTCAGGAACTACTGCATGGATCTTCTCTAATTTGGTACACAGGCTCCCCTTGGGGTCTAGTTGTGCAAGATACCTTTTCTGGTCCGATTTGAAAATCCAATATGGCCACCAGGCAGCCAACTTGGATTTCCCGATGAAACTTTGTTATCGTGATTTCTCAGGAAGTACTGCATGGATCTTTCTCAAATTTGGCACACAGGTTTTCCTTGGGGTCTAGTTGTGCAAGATACCTCTGCTGGTCCGATTCGAAAATCCGATATGGCCACCAGGCAGCCATCTTGGATTTCCCCGTGGAACATTGTTATCGTCATTTCTCAGGGAGTACTACATGGATATTTCTCAAATTTGGTACACAGGTTTCCCTTGGGGTCTAGTTGTGGAAGACACCTTTTTCGGTCAGATTTGAAAATCCAACATGGCCACCAGGCGGCCATCTTAGTTTTCCCCATGGAACTTTGTTATCGCGATTTCTCAGGAACTACTGCGTGGATTTTTCTCAAATTTGGTACACAGGTTCCCCTTGGGGTCTAGTTGTGCAAGATACCTTTTCTTGTCCGATTCGAAAATCCAATATGGCCACAAGGCGGCCATTTTGGATTTCCCCATGAAACATTGTTATCGCGATTTCTCAGGAACTACTGCCTGGATCTTTCTCAAATTTGGTACACAGGTTCCCCTTGGGGTCAAGTTGTGCAAGATACCTTTTCTGGTCCGATTGGTTTGGTTCAGTTTGGTATCATTTATTCACCATCCAAAATACAACATATATAATGAAAAAAACAGAAGTTACAATATATCACATAGTATCAGTTCCGTAAATATTAGGGTGGCGGGAGAAAACCCCAAAGAGCTTGTTATATCCCAAAGAATAAACAGAAAAGATGCATTGATTCAATCTCTGAGATGTTTGTGTGAGGCAACGGATTACAAAGTCTTATAAACAAAGCATAGTGGTAGAAAGTGAATAAAGGATTAATATGATATTGGACTATGTATTTACTCATTATCATATTAGATATGGCTAATATGTGCAATGTTTATGATGCTAGTAGAAAGGCTTTAAGAAGGTATTTAAAATGAAAAATTGATATGCAAATTTGTAGATGGGAGGGCAATTTATTCCATTCCCTAGGAGCCTTAATTTTAGCTGTGTGCAGAGAAAGACAAGACCGAAATGGATAGCGATATAATTTCGTAGCAGAACCTCTTGTGGGATACTGGTGTATGTCACTTAATCTTGTCACGTAATTATTAAACATTGATGGTAGAAGTAATCTATGATGGATAAATGTATGAGACAGTTGCAAAATGAGATACTGATTCAAAACTAACAGAGGCAATATTTTAAGTCTGGCAAATAGCGGAGCAGTATGTTCTAGAGGATGTACGAGAGATATAGTTCTTATTGCTGGTTTTTGAAGGGTAATACGAGACTTAAGGTGCGTGGAAAAAGTGTTGCCCAAAACAATATTACAATATGACAGATAGGGGAAAATAAGCGAGTAATAAAGTGGATATAAAAGTTTTCTTATTCAGGCTGTGTTTAATTGTATTTATCAAACCCAAATTTCGTGATACCTTTTTACATATTTCGTTAATATGTTTCGTCCAGGTTAGTTTTTCACTCAAATAAACTCCAAGAAATTTAAAATTGTCAACCTTTTCTATATCGTGCCCCATAATAGATAATACTGGATTGAAAGAACCATTAGATCTACAGTTAGGTTTGATAAGCATAAATTTCGTTTTTGTTACATTTAAAGAGAGCTTATTACTGGAAAGCCAATTATATAATAACAAAAATTCTTCAGACATCATTTGAAAAAGTGCAGCAGGATTATGATGAGATAACATTGTGCTTGTATCATCTGCGAATAATATAATTTTCAAGACACTTGAAACAGATATCAGGTCATTTATATAGATAATAAATAGCAATGACCCCAGGATAGACCCTTGAGGGACACCACATGATATAGATTGTAAAGTAGAGGAAGTATTATTAACAGAAACAGTTTGAAATCTGTCAGATAAATAGCTTTTAAACCAACGATTGCTGGTATCACGAAAACCGTAATATTATAACTTTCTAAGTAAAATGTCATGATTCGCAGTATCGAATGCCTTAGAGAGATCCAAGAAGCAAATAATGCTAAATAATTTGGATTCTTTAGCAACAACTAAGGATTCATAAAGAGACAGTAAAGCAAGAAAAGTAGAATGGTTGGACCTGAATCCAAACTGATTGCAACAGAGTATAGAAAACGTTTCTAAGAAATCAACAACATTAATAGCCGCAACTTTCTCTAGTATTTTGCTGAAAGCTGGCAGCACAGAGATAGGTCGATAATTTTCCAAAAGCCTATCATTGCCAGATTAACAAACTGCAACTTTGGCTGCAACTCTGCAGGTACAACACCAGTTTGAAAAGACAGATTAATAATATTAGACAATGGTACGCTGATGGAATCGGAAACTAGTTTAACTAAAGCCCAGCGGCACGATTTTTTGACTCTGAAATAATTTCGGATATTTGAGACGGAGTGCAAGATTTGAATTCAAAATTATCATTAAAATTGCCAAGGAGATAGTTGGTAAACGTTGAATTAACATTGGGAATCTTATTACAAAGTGTATTGGCGATGGAGCAAAAATAGTCATTAAATTTGTTTGCAATAACAAGCGGGTCGGTTATTTCCTTCTCGTCAATAATGAAAGTTCGAGGCAGAGAAGACTTTTTGTTTCTATTAAGTAGTTCGTTAACGATTTTCCATGTCCCTTTAATGTTGCTATTACATTCATTAAATTTGTTGGGTTTTTTGGCAGTCTTTAAAATATGATTAAGCTTGTTCCTATAGTTGCGATACTGTTTTCTAATAGAGTGACTTTTTTGTTTTAACTGTACTCTGTAGAGCCTATTTTTCTCACGGATGGATGCTAAAATACCACAAGTAACCCAGGAGAGAAAACATATGACTAATGTATACACTGAACGAAAGATCTATCTCCCCCGTATCCAAAAATGTAAGCAAATATTTTGTGCGATTTTTTACCACGGATCTATTAATATCAAAACATCAAAACTGGACAGATTCATAAGTGCCGCCATTACAAGGGCTTGCGTCTATTTTAACCAATCAGAAATGTCGAAAACATATTGTGCGCATCGCTGCGTGACGTCAGCCGGGCTCATACTCACTTTCGCCCTGTACATTAAAGTATGATAAGCTCTCCGGACTGCAGGTCTATATTTTGTATACTGATATAGTTTGATAATGGTAGGGTGCCAATATTCCGCAAATACAAGTGAATCATGCCGAAGTGTGTGGCGTTTGGTTGTTCTTTGAATGCAAACCTTCCAAAGACCGTGACATTTCATCAGATGTACTGAAACAGTTGGTGCATAACGTCGGTCGGCAGGATTTTACTCCAAATGCATGAGAGAAGAACTTTTGCACAGTGAGGCTGATGCAATAAACTGGAGTGAGTTTATTAATCTTTCAACACTATTCCAGTCATGCCACGACGTTCGGTTCCTATTCCTGTCAAATTGTAATCATTCCAATATAAGAAAGGCTTGGTTTGTAATATATCTCTATGCAATGTCATTATATTTTCGCCTTCTCCGCTAAAGAGCGGCGAGGCCCGAATGACGTCACATGCTTAGACGATCCGAGCCAAAATGGCGGCATGCTTGAGAGACAACGATGCGCAGGTTGAACACTGATTTAATCGAGCAGAAAAAATCGTAAAAAATATTTGCTTACATTTTTGGATACGGGGGAGATAGATCTTTCATTCAGTGTATATATTAGTCATATGATTTCTTCTCCTTTAATCATTACAGGCTTTCGAATACGTTTGGTAGAGATAGGGAAACACTCGTTGTATATTTCTGTAAAGTTCTGAGAAAAAAGTCCAAAAGCATTATTAACATCCTGTTCTACAATAACGGCACTCCAATCATTATGACTAATTTTTTCAACGAATTGGGATTTTGCATCTTGGGTGACAATACGGTAAGTTATATTGCGAGAAACAGTATCAAAGGGAATATAATGTTTTTCAATATGAAATATTGGAAAGTGATACGTAATATCAGTGAGAAATATTCCAGGGAAGGCAGTATCGTCGTGAGAATTACTGAAAATATTGTCGATTAGTGTTGCGGTGGTAGATGTAACACGAGTGGGCTTGGTTATCTTAGGAAAGTAATTATAAGACTTTATGATTTCTAAGAATTCCTTTGATGGAAGGTGACAATCAGTTTTCAACAGGTCGACATTGAAGTCTCCAAATAAAAAGCATTTGTTTTTCTCATGCTTTATACAGGATAAAAGTGGTGTTAATTTGGAGTTAAAGTACGTCAGGTTTTTCCCCGGGGGACGATAAAAGATGCCAACTAGTTGCTTGTTACTATTAATTTTATTACTGCTACGATAAGTATTAATATCAGTACTTGAAATATCAATTTCAACGAATAGCGTTTCGTATTCATGGTCGCCCGGGGAAGAACAATCTTCTCTTGACTTGAAAATCCAATATGGCCACCAGGCAGCCATCTTGGATTTACCGATGAAACTTTGTTATCGTGAATTCTCAGGAAGTACTGCATGGATCTTTCTCAAATTTGGTACACAGGTTCCCATTGGGGCCTAGTTGTGCAGGATACCTTTTCTGGTCCGATTCGAAAATTCAATATGGCCATATTGGATTTCCCCATGAGACTTTGTTATTGCGATTTCTCAGGAACTGTTGCATGGATCTTTTTTCAAATTTGGCACACAGGTTCCCCCTGGTGTCTAGTTGTGCAAGATATTTTTTCCGATCTGATTCGAAAATCCAATATGGCCTCCAGGCGGCCATCTTGGATTGCCCCATGAAACGTTTTTATCGTGATTCCTCAGGAAGTACCTCATGGATCTTTCTCAAATTTGGTAGTTTGGTTCCTCTTGGGGTATAGTTGTGCAAGATACCTTTTTTGGTCCGATTCGAAAATCCAATATAGCCACCAGGCGGCCATTTTGGATTTCCCCATGAAATTTTATGGTGATTTCTCAGGAAGTGCTGCACAGATCTTTCTCAAATTTGGTATACAGGTTCCCTTTGTGGTCCATTTTGTGCAAGATACCTTTTTGGTCCGATTCGAAAATCCAAGTTACGCTTCAAATTATTACTGTATTCCTGAGTTGTGACGTTGCATCACAAGAGTCGGCTTATCAAACGATGGGGCATATTCTATATATTGACCATAGAGAATATCAATACTTTCACCTTCTATATCAAAGGGTTCAAATGATTCCGAATTAAAATGTATTTCTTCAAATTTTAAATCAGTTTACTTTAGTCCATGCCGAAGGGATGTCACTCTTGTGAAACAACGTCACAACTCGACAACTGTAGACTACTGCGTGTTTCGATCCAAGGGAGATAATCAGGGCTCATACCAAAGTGTCAAAGAGATTAGTCTTCGCTTCCAGTACCCAATGATGACACGTGAAAAAAAAATTAAAAATACTACAAAATGAAGACGAAGGATGCTCCGGACATTCACTTTCAGACTAACTTTCCTCATTTCACTTGTACTATAACAACCGACATCAAGTACAGTTTCTAGAAATCTTTAAACTCCTGAACCTTAGATAGATAATATCTTGGTGTTTTCCAGTGTCCCTTTTTCGATCTTTTTCGCTCAAGTTCGAAATTCTGCAAACAAAATTACAAATCAATCGTTTGTTCTTAGTAACAGTGGACAAAAAGATCCTCTTGTCATTAGCTTACAATTATCAGACAATTGTGGGCGCCAAGATCCTTCAGTATCTCTCGTCTAATTTTACAATATTTCCTATAAAGTCCAAGGATATTAAATATATGCATATGACATTAACTACTGTTAATGCCATTTATATTTACCTGGGTCGTAACATGTAGGGTATCTGTCGACTTTCAAGTGGATCGGCTTTTCGTTTTTGTGTCTCCTCTACTGAGAGAGTTGGCCCTGTGTCGCTCAATTAATAAATGTGGGTCGATTTCTGCTTCTCCTCTCCGCTGGGGTGTCTACCCTTACTGTCCAGAAGTGTCACACTTCATGTGAAGTGTGCCTAGAAGTGCCTCTGAAGAGTACACTGAAAAGGCACTTCAACAACAGAGAAAAATACTGGCACACTTCAAAGGTACTTCATTAGAAAAAGGCAGTAGCCAAGGGACTCCTCAAAGACACTTCATGGACTTTGTCAATTTCATAGCAAAAAATGATGGACTTCAGAGACACTTCTGAGACTTGGTTTTTGTTAGGCATAATCCAGGGTACTCCTCAAAGACACTTCATGGACTTTGTCAGTTCTTCAGCAAAACTTGGGGGACTCCAGGGACATTCTGAGACTTAGTTATTGTTCGGCATAATCTAAGGTACTCCTCAAAGACACTTCTTGGACTTTGTCAGTTTTATAGCATAACTTGAGGGACTTCCTCTTGCAAAAAATATCTTATAGCATCCTATAAGATTTTGAAAAAATCTTACAAAATTCTAAAAAATCATATAAGATTCTAAAATATCCTATAAGATTCTGAAAAAATCCTATAAGATTAAAAAAATCCTATAAGATTCTGAAAAATCCTATAAGATTCTAAGAATCCTGACTAATCCTATAAGATTCTAAAAAATCCTATAAGATTCAACCCAATAGGATTTCTAGATTATTGGAATATTTCCCACAAACTGTACAGTAACATAACATTATAAATTAGAACTACGTGTATGCAACTTTCAATGATAGTAATTAGCTCTGAGAATATCCCAGCTCAAAGTTGGCCGATTTGATTTCACGCATTGACGTCAAATCTCATTTCAATGAAACCACTCAACATCAAATTTGTACTTCACAGTTCAAAATTTACATGTGGTTAAATACTGACATATTACTCAGAACTGTGAACACTTTTTGGATCTTTTAAAGTTATCAGTACCATGGGTTTCTATTTGAATAAAATAAAGATATTAATAATATCAGTCTCTCACATATTAGTGTTATCTAAACAGTATCATATTAGATAAGAAATCTTCTTGAATTCAGATTTTATAATCATTCCAAATCATGATTTTATAGTAAAATTGGACAAAATGGGAAAATATTTTTAGAAGAATCAGTTCTAACATAAAATAATGTCAGCAACAACAAAATGCCCATTAAGAATACTTTATATTATCCTCGTCATCATTATCACTTACAATATATATAAACTGTCTCGTCAAAATGGGTGGAGTTATCTGCCCTTGAAAATTTAATTGAACACCGGGGGCGCCACCAGTTAACAAACAAAATGGCTGACAACTGCAAAAATCAGATGGATTTGTTCATGTTAAGTTAGAACTATGGAGGTTTAAAGAACTGTATTGCAGATGATGATGAGTGCAGCTAGTGATATGGTAAGTAAATTATGAATAAAACTATAATTTTTCTGTTTTTCATAACTTAATAAGCAAAGAACTGAGCTGAACAGTGGTGTAGACCAGGGAGTATCAGCTATTATTATCAACAAGTTTCCCTGGACATACATTGACATAATAATGTACTTCACCTTATAATTGCAGTCAAATGTAATGGGACATATTAGACGAGCGGCAGAGACCCACTTTTGGGGAATAAAATGCACCCCCCCGTACACAGAGGCAAACTGCATATCATTTGAAAGCTTAGACTCTCTTCTTTCAGATGAGGTAGGATGTGGTGGTGAAAACTATTGCCGTATGATAGAAAAATTAGGAAATACAAGAACCAGTGGATTGCACCTTTCTACTTTTAAAATGGGGGTATAGGTATTAAAATGACTATATCTTCACTCCTACCAGGCATAGGGAAAAATGGTTGGTGTCAACTGATTACGCAAAGGTTCTTCAATCCTCTAATATCAAAAACAAATTTGTGGTCATTGACCTGTGACGTCACAGAGGGGCCATCTCCAAAATACAATTAAATTGCGTCAAACACACTAAAGGCCATGTCAAAAGTCTTTTGTGGGTAAAATACTTCATTGTTAAATGGCCAAAATGGTTCTTATGTCGAATATAGTCATCGGTCAAATACATCGGCAAAGATTTGATGCAATTACCTTTTAAATCCTCAATTTAACGACCGTAATTCACCATAGTATATTAGGTAAATAACACTAACTACTGCATTAGACGAGCGGCGACTGCAAAAAACGCCTTATTTTAGGAGTAAAATGCACACGGCCACATCCTATAGTGTGAGGTGGCAATTTCCTCTCTATTAAACGGGGAATCGATTGATATTAGGTTATGTTAAGATATCTTGAATCATGATATCACTTAGGGGTCATCTCCAAATTCCGAATGAAATATTTTCTATAATATAATACACAATTGTGGTTTCTTTACTAAGTTATTCAATGTAAAGGAATTCATATAATTATGCCAAGTTATTGTCAGCGGTGCTGTGTATCATTACATGAAAAGTACAGGCAATTTAAGGATTCTCACTACCTTAGAAAATAGAATATGTGAACAGGAAGTTTCTCAAAATTATACATTTTCTATGTCTACTAAGCGTTTATCTAAGATTGCCAAACATCTGACTTCAGCAATACTTGATATGAATGTTTTATGATTTAATGTGTATATTTCAATCTTTTCTTTTATCTCTTGTTAATTTTAAAGCAATATCAAAGGTTATCTTGATTATCGTTGTGAGTGGGGTCATCTCCTAATTACTATCGCAATTTCATGTTTTCACACAATAGGTTCTTGGTAATCTACCACATTTGATAAGATTTGTGGATACAGTATTCTATCAATTACGCTTTACAGGTCCCTGATTTTCCACCTTCTTGAAAATTTTTAATTTATTCAGGGGGTCATCTAAACTTAGTATTTACATTGTCACATCAAGAGTATGTTCTTGGAAACCTACTTGCACAGTTTAATATCATACAAGAAAATGTCCATAAACAAACCCAATCTACAGGTATGTTCTGACCCTACAACATCCTGAGTATAGGACATCACTATCTGTACTCATGTACCTCAAAACAGCCGTTTCGGATATTTTGTCGAGTATATATTCTGTATATCCCAAGCATAACTCTCAACAAGGGTCAGGCCTAATCTTCAATACAAACAATATTAATGATATATAATCTCCAATATTATGATCTCCCTTGTGCTGCTGTACAGTATTATTCCGGTTGTTAATGATGTCAGGGCAGAACTATCGCTTCTAATGACGTTTCTGTTGTAGCGTTGTTTATTTGCGCTGTTTCTTCAGATGTCGTTCGCAGTTTTCAAGATCCGTAATTGTCCAAGTCCTCTGTGGAATTATTACTATTTTTCATCAAAGTTGTCAGGACAGAATTCTCGATTCTGGAGTTCTGTAGGTATTGAAATATATCAATATCAATTGGAGATTTATCTGCTTTGACACATTTCATGTGTATGCTGTTTCTTTCAATGTCTTTATATGACCTGTAAAAGAGGGCTATATCGTCAAGCGTCTCCAGTCGAATTTTCTCAAATTTGACGATACATATCGCGTGTTGAACGTGCAAGATGTATGGCGGTACGTTTCGTAACTAGTGTCTAATTCCACTTAACCCGGGGCTAGGGATTGTATGAACGTATGTATTTGAAGATCCTCATAGTTTTCATATGAACAGACACAATCAAAGCGTGACTGAGATAACGACTTTACAACGTATATCATATAGATTAAGAATACTCATCAGCGATACGAATTTGGTGTTTTTGGGACATCATTGAAAACTGTTGACCGCTTCTGTCTTGCAGGAAATCAGCCTAGGTTTACGCATATTATGATTTATCCTTATAATTTAGTGCCATTGTTATTTTTGGGCCATCGGATTATTGACGCGGAAATCCCTTAATGGACGACGGCTGAATATTGAATGACAGATTAGACGCTTGTATTCCACAGTTTCCAATGTCGGTAAGGTGCATTCTTTGTAGAGTATTATTACTGTGGGTTTTTTTATCAAAGGTGTGAGGACAGAATTCTCACTTCTGAAGTTCTGTAGGAATTGAAAAATACTTTGACAAATTTCATGATTATTCAGCGCCGTCTTTCGTAAGGTCCGGGTTCTGTTCATTATTATTACTGCTTTATCATATGTGCCAGGACAGAATTCTCGCTTCTGGAGTTTTGTAGGTATTGAAAAATACTAATCTCAATTCGGGATTTTCTGTTTTGACACATACCCACGTT